>JAQGBH010006230.1:0-12853 GCA_034698265.1 Sminthurinus aureus | reverse complement strand
GCATATAGATTATAGATTTCATTTCATTTGTGATATATAAGTACGAGAAAAATATATCACCAATAGTTACATAAACATGAAACAATTCAAATGCATATAATACCGAGCTAAATGGGTTAAAAAAGCATGTTGATTTTTGTATCTATTTTTGGATAGAATTTTGACTGTCTTTCATTTCACCAAACGATACAAAGTCAATCCAAGCCATACGAAATCTAAAGAAAGGTAAATAAGCCATAAACGTGAATCAAATTGGCATTGTTCTTCCTTCTTCTTCATCAGTCAATGTTGTATGTTGGTGTTTGGTGTTTGATGTTTTGGCTGGATGTTGGATGAAATGCTGTCTTTTTTAAACTTTTGATTTTGGTGCTGCCTTCAAACTCCTAATGTAATTGTAAATTGTAATGTTTAACACCGTCAAGCGCGTGTAATATTAAATCCTGCCTTGGTGTTTCCTATATTTAGACGCAAGTATCCATTTTGTATCCATTTGAAGAGAAAACGCACGTACGTGGAGGCTCACTTGTACAGAAAAAAAACTGGGGAAAATAGAAAATAATGTGAACGTGATCATCATCATCATGTTCAGTGTTCAGTGTACAATGTAAATTGTACGTGTATTATTATGGCTTACAACTTCCTTTTTTTCTCCAATATCGATAGTTTTAGCTTTAGTCTGTTTTATTCAATCAGCTCAGCTCATGTGGATACCGTACAGAACAAGTATGTGTGGATTCTAGAATCTAGAATCTAGACTGTTGATATACACCGTTCTCAATTCTCAATATGAAACCCTGATACTCATTTTACTCCTAGTTCCATGTACAATATGCACAATGTTCAACTTGAAAAAGTACATACAGTTTTGCGTCCTGTTCTCTTCTCTTCCTTTTCTTGGAGAGAAGAGTCCCTAATGCTTTCAACTTAGAACCCAGAACCAAGAGTCAAATTTCATCTCCGCCTGTCTGACTCTCTTTTCGAGTTTCTGTTCTCTTCCTCGTAAAACTCGCACTCATAATATTACCCTGCTTTCTACATTGTACACTGTACACTGTGCATACAGCAGACATTCAGAATTGAGAAGAAGTAAAAACTACAAACTAAATTCATGCCCAATGTTCAATGTTCATTGTTCATTGTTCATGCTGTGAAACCAGAAACAAGCCCAAAAAACCTGCAATATTCTGTTATTCTGTTGTTTCTTTTGGTATTAGTGGTTATTTCTTCGTCTTACGACTTACGACTTACGAGTAGATGACTGTTTTGGCTTAGTTTATTTTCATTTTGTTGGGCTTTGTTTTGTTTCCTTTTTTAGTGGGTTCTGCAATAATATGATTTGCCATAATATATGGTAGTTAAAAATTTCAAAATATTCCCAAAATTACGATAATAATTATCAATTATCAATCATTAGAGTTTACAATGGGTTTGACTTGATTTGGAGAAAACTTTAGAAAACTTAATGCTTCATGCAGCAAACAGCAAATAGCAAACAGCACTCACAAGTCACAAGACAGTACAGTACAAAAAAAACAGTGACTCATACAAAATATGTAAAAAAGTGCGGATTATGTAGTTAAATCTTGAAATATTGTCGACAGATTTGCCGTGAATGAATGCCGTAGATGAAAATGCATATCATTGATATGTTCAATACTCAATGCTCAATGCTCAATGTGCAACAGTCAACAGTCAACAGCGTACTCAAAATTCATGTACGCTGTTTATCTCTCTGCAATCTACATTATTTCTTCATGTACTCGGTATTTATTTAGACTGGATAAGAAGAAGAAGAAGACATCCCAGATTTCATCTCGGAGGCAGGCAGTTTCAAAAAAATAAATCAACGCACAACCCTCAAATCACAACATTACACATTCACATTACACACTAAATGAAATGAAACGCTCTCTCACTCTCAGTTTCTTTCTTTCTGTATTTTTTGCTCTTTCTGTCAATTTTTTATTCAAAACAGCTTTTTCTCTGTCTCGTTCTAAATATACAAAATACAGAGTACCGAATACAGAATAGAGAGTGCAGAATGCACAATGTGTGTTTATTATGCATGTGGGAGCTCAGTTCCGTTCAGTTGACGAGTTGTTTTGAATTTCGGAATGGCAAACTGACGACTGGAGAACGGAGACGGAAAAAATTCACATTTTTTTCGACGAATCTCCCAAATGCACACATTTTACACATGTACAGAGCAAATGTTCCATGGTGCTGAACTCTGAAACTGAATCTGAAACTTGGAAACTTGGAGCTTTAAAAAATTCTCTCTCAGGCAGAACAGAAACAGAATCTGAACCAGACCCAGAACCAAAAAGAGCAACACTGATGGCACCGATAGCGACAGCAATGGCGATGGTATTATCTTATCTCATTGTTATTTATATTATTGTGTCAACTGATGATAGAAAATGGAAAGGATGAGTACAAAAACAAAAAGGAAAAAGCACATTTGACTTTTTTTGTATGCCCGTCCTCGGTTTGGGATCCCACCCAAAAACCGACAACCGAGAAAAAAGAGTGTCAAATATCTGCGTGCACAAAACAAAAACCAGACTGTAATATGAAACAAAGGAAAAGGGAAAATTATTCTTGCCATTATATCCATGTGTTCGTCAATTTATTTCACATCTCCGTCATAAAATGTCCCGCTTTTCATAAACATTCTAAAATCTTAAGTCTAACCAATTCCAAAACAAAGTTACGAACTGAAAACTGACAAAAAGGAGGTACTTAAAGAAATTTTCTATGATCCTCTCAGGGGATCACAGTTCAAAGGAAACTTATCATAAAGATGCTAAAGAAGAATTTCTTGAACATTTAAAATTACCGCCTGGAAATTCAAACAAACTGTGAACCACAACAAACGACCAAACGACACCACCACACCAAACCAAAAATCAACAAACTTGTAATAATCATAACTTTGTTCATTTTTTTGCCATTTGCCATTGAAATTGAAATTGGAAGCTGGAGGAGAAAATTGGAATTTTTATTCTATTCAAAGCTCTAGACTCTAGAGTCCAAATTCTAAGTTTCAGTCAAAAATACAAGTAGAAAAGGGAATAGAAATAGAAAAATCACTCTCATTTTTCTTTTCTGGATTCTCGGCTCTCTTCATTTTACATTTTACACAACAATTGAGAATTGAGAATAAAATAGTATTATTCCACTCCAAATTATCATGTGTATTTTGTATTTTGCCAATGTCCTATCCCTTCTACTTTCTATTTTCTATGGAGAGAATAAAGAGAGTGTGACAGGGAAATAGATCACTCTGCGTGATTGTGATAACGCGGGAGTACTTTAGCTCCATTATTTCCACACCAAGAATTCTGAATCTCAATCCGAGTCCAAAATCCAAATTCCAAATCCACATCCAAATCCGAGTCCATCCTTACAAATACTTCCTCTTTTTACTCCACTTCCCCGCATCAATGGTATTTATTCTCCATGGACCAAACAAACAAACAAACTCTTCTGCACACTGAAAATAGAGTAAACGGAAGACAGAACGTTTATCTACAATCTAGAGTCTAGAGTCTAGAAACTAGAAACTGGAGTATAGAGCAAAAAATATATGGAAACTGGGAAGCGGCTTTTGGTTGGTTTGGTGGTTCCGGATTCCGGATTCTGGATTCTGTACTGAATTCTAGATTCTAGATTGTGGATTTATTCCTATTTCACTTTCTCCTCAAAACTCCAAACATTTCCCACTTTCCGCTTTTCATCTGTACATGTGTTCTGTATTCTGTATAATATATCGTTTATCCCATATCCCATATCGTATCACACACACCACATTCACCACTGAACACTGAACACTGAACAGTGTATTTCAGCCTCGTCTCCCGTTTCAGTGCTGGTGCTGAGTAATACTAAACGGCGAAAGAATCTTCCTCTTTAAACTTAATACGTGCGGATGAAGTGGAGCCAAAATGGGAGAAGTAGAAATATCATATTATTTTGTCATATTTTACTCCTTGTTAAGAGTTAAGAGTAAAGAGAACTGGAAAGTGGGAAGATGAAGACGAAATTCAAGTACGTTCTTCACATATAAAAAACTTGGCATGGTGTTGTGTGTTGTGTGATGTCTTAGGAGAGGAGACGAACTAGAACCTAGAACCTAGAAACTAGAATCTACCATAGAACTTTTAGCGGATATTGCTAACGTTGGTTAAATGAATAACGTCTAAATTCAAAGTCTATATTATAAGTTGTATGTTGTGTTTTGTGTTTGGCTTTGTATAATTGGGGCAATTCTGGATCCTCACGTTTTTAAGCACAGATTCAAGATTCAATATTCACGGGTGAGATGATTGAGACGAAAAGGAAGAGTACGAGGAAACCGCAACATGAGTTTCTATAGCCAAATCGTCCGGTTAAAATAGTGTAGTCGTGGGCAAAAGTCACAAAGCTCAAACCACAAAGCACAAACAGCAATGCCGATGACACAATATCTGACACTAGAAACTAACACATAATAATATAATATAAAAATAACAATAGTTCGCTCAAATGTAGGATCTAGAAAGTAAAATTATCCCAAATCTCAAAGTTTAATTTTAAATTAAGAAGTAGATTTGGTAATAAATGTTGGTAAAATTAGAATTTGGGCTAAAATTGCAAAACTACAAGTATTGTGTAAATATATTTCGGTCCTTTTGATCAGCTTGCCCTGTGTACAAAAAGGGTGTGCATGTACATTGTACATGTACGATGTACGATGTACGTGAATGCGTACAGATCTAGATCATGTGTACACTGTACACTGTACACTGTACAGACAACACTACAGACTCTGTAATGTTGTGTTGTGGTTGTAAACATGGTTTGAATCTTGAATGAAAAATGATCTGTCAACCAGAAGGAAAGAGATACGAAGGAAGGAACCAGGGCATTTTATTATACCTCCCAAAGTTATATACATTACAATATTATGTTGCTCAACCATCTCGTATTTTCCTTTTTTCGTCCTCTCCTTTTCCTCTCGTTTCCCCGTCTTCTTCTTCATCTTCGTCTTCGTCTTCGTCTTCTTTTTCTTCTTTAACCTGCTTTTCAACTGGAGTTTTACAGAGTTGGACGTGAATTCCAAGATCCAACGAGCAACTTCCAACAACCAGCGTCAACATCAACATCAAATTTAAAGCGTACACATAAAACGTTTTTGGTTGGGTTTTTGTACACACGTTTCGTTTGTTTGTTTGTCTTCTGTGTTGTGTGTAGTGTAGAGGCTCTGTCAAATATACATTGTATAATTGTGTTTCGTTGGTTTTGGTTGGTGTTGGTTTCGGTTGGAGGTTCGAGATGAAGTTGAAGGATGAAGGATGAGCGCTTGAGAAAATCGTACTATTTACTTAATGTCCAATTCATATTTGTTATTTGTCAATGTAAAAAGTAGAAACGTACACTGGATAATGCGCCTAATGCCTTTATTATAGTTCTGTTCTGATCTTCAAATTTATATTTACATTCGTATTGGTGTTAGTATGCTTTATTTTCTGCCACCTCGACGGTAATAATAATTCCTCGTCACTGAATTTTCTCCTGTTTATTTACTCTGACTCCTCTTAAATGTTTTTCAAATGGAGCGGAATTTTCTTGATCTCCCCCTTCTTCCTCTCCGTTCTCGTTTTAGATGTTAGGTTGTCGACTGTCGTTCAGTGGGCTGTCGACTGTCGCTATATGCTGTATGCTATATGGCTTATGGATACGGTTTTCAAATTTTCAAGTGTCGCATTTTTGCTGGAATTTGGAATTTGGGTCTTTGTGACTTGCAATAGAAATTAGAAATCCCTCAAAACTTGACGCATATCCTTTTACAGCTGTTGTAAAAGGTTTTAAAGACATAACAAATAACAAACACAAACACAAATATAACAAATAACCAGAGCATGAATAGATGAACGCTTTTCCCTTACGCTGTGGACCTTTGTTTTATCTTTTACTGGCCAAGTAAATTCAATTCTCCTGACTCTTGATTCTTGACTACTCTGAAAATTAGACGGTCGTCACTTGGGTTAAAACAGAAAGAAAAAATGTAAAATGTAAACATGAGTAAAACAAGGTCTTTGTGGGTAGTCCAAACCCAAAATCCAAAACACAAAACATACAGTCAAAACGAGAGAGAGAAAGAGGAGGGACACCAGTACCAGAAATCAGAAAGAGCCTGGGCTTTTAATTTTTAACTTTCAGAGAAACAAGAAACAAGAAAAAATCCATCTAGTTGTTTTTTGAAAGTGGACTCGTGCTTTTATAAATGTTAAAGACACAAGTTTACAAGAAAAAGGGAAAGAAAATGAGGGAGACAAAAGCCAAATCCAATACCGTAAGCCTGCAACTCTTCACTTAGCAACTAGACTAATTTCTAATTTCAATTATGTCTCAAGTCTCAACCTCCTTTACTTTAAGTAACGCATTAAAATTCAAATTCAAGATTTAAGTTGATACGACGCATAAAACAGGGAGAACATCAACTTTGAACATGATTTAAGTAAAAGACAAAATTCAAAAATCAAAGGAGATTGGAGACTGGTGCAAAATGTGTGCTAAGCAGAGGGTAAATGGTAAATTGAAGACCATGAGAAAATTTAGCAGGTTCAAGTCAAAGCTCCAAGCCAAGCTTCAAATTACAAACTCTTGTTCGACTCGACTCTACCAAATTTGAATTTAACTTGTTCCTCACTCAACAGTCAACAGTCAACACTCTTAACTGAAAATTGATTTATAATGACGGAGTACGGATTTATCACAAGTTTCCAGAATTTTGTACTAGACTTTTTTCAGTCTCATGTCTCGAGTCTGAGCCAGAGTCTAGAGTCTTGAATATAGAATCTAGAATCTAGAATTCTGAATTATTATTGAATTACACACTAATCTTTAAAACTTAACCCAACTTTTCATTTTCCATTTTCCATTATCCGTGCTGAACAAACAAGAAAAGTTAGACTACAAACATTTTACATTTCAGTACACAAGTATTGGACTTTGATGTTAGTAGAATTTATCCATGTTTGTGGTGTACAAATAAATACACATGCTGCACGTACATTTATATGTACATTCAATATTGTACATTGCACATGTAGAAACTTGAACTCGAGACTCGAGATGCGGGTGAGCACAAAATTCAAGCTCAAAACTCAAAACAAATGTGAGTCAAGAGGGAAAAGTTGTTGTTTTTTCTCCTCTCGCTTGGCTTGTCTTGTCTTGGTCTTTGTGGTTTATGCTGTGCCTATCAAGTATCATTCATCGTCGTCGCTCCAGACTTGAGAATCGAGCATCGAGAATCGAGAACAAGTGATGTAGAATGTATAATATATACCATACACTTGTTTGAAAACCTGGAGACTTGAGACTCCAGTCTCAATGATTGGAAAGAGAAGAGAAGAGAAGAAGAAGAAGAGATGAACTGGAGAGTTTTCTCAAGACTTAAGACTCTAGACACAAGACGTACATAATCATGCTCGTCTCCATTCTAAATCTCTCTCCCTTTTCTGACAACTGATCCATCCTGAATGCACGTACATAAACGCATATACACGCACAATACACAAAGCACAACATTCATCAGACTGACTCGGATCTGTGTCCGAAAGAAGAGTAGAGTAATATTAATGAAATGGAAATGAGAGGCGAGAGTGAAGAAGTCAAGTTTAGTTAAGTAATTCGTGGCTGTTAAAGTGACGGCTGACGTCAATATTCATCAAATCAAATATCACATGAGATACTAAGAAACTACAGAAACTCATGTCTCATGTACACATTATACATTATACAGCAACGTTAAACCATGGACAAGGAGACAGAGCATCGTTGACTAATATTCTAATATTCTAATATTCTAATCCTGGTGCTGTTGCTAGTACAATTAGAAATCAAATAACAAATAACAAATACAGTGAGCTCATAATATTATGTGTATTCATGTGGAAGCTTCAGACTCATAAGACTGTTGACTGTTGACTCTTGATGCGATGGATGTGGGAGTGAAGAGTAAAGTAGATATTCATGTAATTATTGCTCAAGTATTCATGACCTCCTGCCCTTTCTACTGGAAAAATAACACTAAACTCTAAACTCTAAACACTAGACATTACACTGCTGACGCTGATAGTGATAAATATTGAATAATTATTGTGAGGATGATGAATAAAAAGATGATTAAGTGGCCCATACTCCATAACTGATAACTGTATTCTTCATTAGATATGAGACATCGGAATTAGATGTATCCATTTTGACTTTGTTTTTTATCTTCATCTAGATTCTAGATAGATTTTTCCAGCACATATATTATATATTAAGCACATTGTACAAACACAGTATATATTATGTTACATGCATCGAGTATACGTAAACTGGAGTACACTATAGACTGTGGTGTAGTAATAATACTGCCAAAAATAAGGACGTGAATCCCCATCTTTCAACTTGCTTCAATCCAGTCTAAAGTTTCCACACAACTCTGTTCATTGTTCATCGTCCATCATTCTACATTCTACATGCTCCGTGTTTTATGTTAATCAGCTTGGCGTTTGGTGTAATATGCTCAAAGTTCAAAGTTTTACATTATACATTAGACACTAGAGTTGGAACACGTCTCAAGTCTAATGTAATGTCTAAACACTAAACACCAAAGTTTAACTTTAGTTTTAGAAACTACGCTGTGTAAATGTATCGTAAATGTGACTCTTAATTTGGAACTACTGTAATTAAAACTGGAGATGAAAACTATCTACTGAAACAACCAGTGCTTTGAGCTTCGAGTTTAAAGTTTAAAGTAAAGCTAAAACAGGGAAAGGAATTGTGTACAAAAATTATCATATTTAAATTTAGGGCTGCTCTACACTCTACACTTTGTACACTGTACACTGTACAGAATTCATAGTCAATTTAATGACAGTCATTATAATAATTTACAGAAACAGATTTCTCATCTTTTCTGTCTGTAGAGAACGGACCGACAAATGGGTAAAATAAGCAAGAAACATACATAAAATATATGACCATATGTGTTTGATATTATTTGATATTTTTATTTCTAATATGTATGAGGAAATGCAGAGTAAAAAGTTGAGCATGAGTGGAAAATGAAGTGATTCTTAATGTATTTTGCATACATGCATTTCTGTTTGTTTCCTTTTTTGTCTTCTCGTTGATATGCTTTTATGAATATTTTTATTTTTATTACTCCGAAAGATACAGATGAATAGAGAATAGACTGTGTAGAGTGAATGTTTCATGTTGCATGCCCAAGATACGAGAAATGCAAAGTGTGATGAGTGATGAGAACGAGTGGCTCATGTATAAAATCTACTGTGTACAATGTACAATGTGCAGTGTACCAAATAAGTGTAGAGTGTAGGAAAATAATAATAATCCATTGACTTTAGAATTTGGAATGATTATTACTTATAAGTTATTACCAATTCAGCGATATTTACAAACAAACTCATAAAAAATATCAAAAATAATAGACAATTTTTATTTACAAGTATTACATTACAAAGTCAACACATGACTCATGACGCAGCACAACAGAGCACAAGCTCTGTAGTTTCAAGTCTCATGTCTGTGAAAGTTTAAACGAATATTAGTAATGTGATCCTATCTTGTATATGCATACGAGTTTTAAATAAATTGCTGATTCACTGTCTAAAGTCTAAAGTCTAAATGTAAAATGCACTTAAACTAGAAACCTAGTTTTGATTTTTAATCTTTATTTACCAACTCCACACTAAACAGCACAGATGGATTGAAGATTGAAAGACAAATTATGTTAATGACAACCATAAACTTTTTATTCCCTACAGCAGTTGCATCTCCTAGTTATTTTTATCAAAAAGAACTTTGAGATGTTACCAAGTGATCTAAAAACTAAATTATTAATGCAAATAGAGTTATTTTTCCTCTTAATTTTTTGAATAATTTTTATTTTAAATTATTTTATTTTTTCATTCCTGATTGCTGACTGCATATCACATATCAAATATCAAATGTGACTTGAATTCCAAGAAAAAAATAAGTAAAATGAAAAGGATAAACTTGAATCATAAATCATTATTCTCACTATTCATATTCCTAAAAAATATCATGTTGATTTCTCTGGGATTACTTTTGTTTTTATGATAAATAATGGTAAATGGTTTCAATTTCAATTTTTTATTTGCTTGGTGACTAAATTTATGTCTTTTTGAATTGGTTTGGATTGGATTGGATTGTAAAAAGTAAAAAGTAAAAAGGAATGCATAATCTATGTAGAATGTAGATTGTAGATACAAAATCAAGCGTAATAATATTGTAAAAACATGTATGAGGAAAATAGCGGAGAGGAAAGGAGAAAGAAACCAAAGACCAAAGACTAAGGAGAGGAAGACACGGATGAAGAAAGTATGTGAGATGTGATGCGAAAGAGATTTATTGTTTATGGACCTCCAACATCTTGGTTCGTCTGGGGGTCCACTCCACTTTATCCAAACAACCCCATTATTTATCATCTTGTTATGTTATGTTATGTAACAACCAACAACGAGCAATGAGCAATGAGCAAGTAAAAAAACCAAAGCAAACCAAAGCAAACCAAGACAAACCACTATGCACACAATAAACAAAAGTACTCACAACCCTCATTCTCATCATTTCATCCCTCTCTCTTTTCTCTTTCTGTTTCTTTCTCTGTCTCTCTCTCTCTCTTTAGTCCTAAACAAGAGAGAGAAATATTAAACCAGCCAACGAGCCAGCATGCATGCATGAAGATCGTCATGACATGACATGGCCGAAAAAACAAATCTTGCACGGCATTGCATTGGATTGCACTTGATATTGTATATTGTATTTATTATCTACCACAACAGTCTAGAATCTAGAGTTTAGAATCTAGAGTCTGCAGTCTGAAATGTACAAATATTATTCTATCTGTCTCTAATTCTATGTGTGTCTGTTTAATAAATATCCTCGGTGTTTGCATGCATCCACCACAATCCACAATCCACAATTCATTCACATTCACATACAATAATTTTCATAGTCTCATGCTAACTACAAAGTAAATAATAATGCAGCATACACAATGTACCAAAATCCAAAATCAACACTGGAATATATTATCAAGTGTATGGAAAATGAAAAAAACCAACAACCACAACAAACCAACAATACCAATATCATCATAATCATCATTTCATTCACTTAGCTATGAGATCCATCAACACTCTGACTCGCTCTCTCTCCATCGTTCATGACTCTTATGTTTTCAAAGTACAAAGTAACCAGGAAAATTAAATATGAAATTCCTAATTTTTTATATACACACATAAGATTTTATTTATAATAAATAATAATCATGTTCAGTCTCATAATGATCACGATCATGATGTGCATTGTGCATCATTCAATATTCAATGTTCGACAAGAAACAATTTATGTTTCAATTTCAGAAGAAGAAAGAAGATGATTTGTTCTGCAAACAGCAAACAAAGTTCAACAAGAACTTAGATACTGTTTGTTTTTCCTGTTGAATTCCATAGTTTATTCATTCATTCAACATTCTATATTCAAAACAAAGGCAGTACAATTGACAATGGTGACTGAATACTGAGTGATGAGAACTGTAAAATTGGATTTTTAAAGGAATTTTGAGGCATAAACATTAAACATTAAATGTTCTACACCGTCATTTTCAATTTTAAATGACATGGATGAAAAACCTTGGGTTTTTAAATTTTACAACAAAAAAACTTTTTAAAAAAACTAAAATATCATGTTATGAATTTTTTGATGAAATATGAAATAGAAAATACTTGTGATATTATGTAAACTTGAAACTGTTGAGCTTTTAAGTTGAAGAGCTATTTAAAAATTAATTTATTTGAATGTAACAATAATTGCGACAGGTAAAAATTCAAAGGCGGATAATTGGTTTCTCTCCTCTATTTCTTTCTCTCCCGTTCCTAAAGTCAGTTGCCTGAACCTTTACTTGTGGCTGTGCTTTGCTTTGCTTGACTTGGCTTTGCTTTACTTTTCCTCTTTTCATTGTTTTGTTTTCTTTGTGTGTGGTAGAGGTGGTAGATGAAAAGATATGCAAGTGCACACAGGTGAAGAGCAAATTATACAATTATACAGGGCGATGTCAGTTAAGGTAAGGGGAAGGTGGGGCTCGATGACATTTAACTGGAGATTTATGTCCAACTCTTCTGTGTTTGTCTCCAGGCTGGTCCCTGTACACAAATACACTGATACTCGTACTCTTCTTTCTCCCATTATTTCTGTACTCTGTACTCTGTACAAAATGCTCAACAGTCGACAGTCAACAGTCTACATGATGTATACAATGGAAAAACATGCTTTTAATAATCTGTTACTGCTCACCCATCCATAAAGTATCATCTGTACAACATGCTGTACATTTTTACTAGTTGTCTGTAGTTTATGACCTTTATGGCTTCTCTTTTCTCTCCTTTTCTTCCTATGCATACACTATACAGTATACACATCTTTTGCTGTTGTTGTCGTGTCGTGTAATGTAGAGTCTAGAGTTTAGATTCTAGATTCTAGTGTCGTTTTTATGCTCACTCCTATTTTCTATTTACCTCTTTGACAATGTTGGTGGGTTGGGCTCATATTATATCTTGTATCTTCTTGCCTTTCGTTTTTATGGGGAGATTTTCATAATTTGTTTTGGAAATGATAAAACTTTTGTTGTAAAACTTGTAATGGTTTACATTTTTTTCTGAAAAATTGCCCTTTAAAATGAACATTATAGATTATACCCTCATAAAAAAATGTTATTGTGTTCGATGAGAATCTAATGATATCTAATGAGACACTTTAGTGAGATTTTAAT
>JAQGBH010006229.1:0-12853 GCA_034698265.1 Sminthurinus aureus | reverse complement strand
ATTTTTCCACGAGTTGGCCCCGTCTTTAAATATTTTTATTCGGCCCACGGATGAAATAAACCCAATAGGACTCTTTGGTGTGTCACATGTTTTTTAAATAATTATCGTTTTGTTTTGAATTAAATTAGCATAATTATTACATGGTTTGGAATTGGTTTAAAATGCGTTTATAAGACGTTTATAAGACGTTTATAATACGTTTAAATAAGTCTAGTGTTCGTCGTGTCTCTCCAGAGGACGACACTTGTTACAGGTAATAAAAAATGAAGCACGGCGCAAGATATTAGTAGCATAATGAGTAAGTTTTATACGATGAAAACCCGGGGATTGTTAGTTTTAAATGATGAAAACCCGGGGCTTGTTAGTTTGAAATGATGAAAACCCGGGGCTTGTTAGTTTTAAATGATGAAAACCCAGGACTTTTATGTGTTGAAAGGCGGGGGTTTGTTGGTTTATATGTGGCAAAGACAAAATTGTCAACTTGAGAATGCAATGTACTTCTTTGAGACATACGCATATACAAGAAACGACTAGAAATTTTTTTAGTGTGTATTTATGTGTGTAAAATGACTAGGAAATGTTGTTATTCTAGTTGATTTATTCCAAAAATTTGACCCGGTATTAAGGATTAAACCCAGTATTAAGGATTAAACCCGGTATTAAGGATTAAACCCGGTATTAAGGATTAAACCTGGTATTGTGGATTAAAACCCCGTATTATGGTTTAAATCCTGGTATTATGGATTAAAACCCGGTATTAAGGATTAAATCCTGGTATTATGGATTAAAACCCGGTATTAAGGATTAAACCCCGGTATTAAGGATTAAACCCCGGTATTAAGGATTAACCCGGGACCTTTTGGTTTATATGTGGTTAAAACCCGGGCTTGTCAGTGTACATGATGAAAAGCCTGGCTTTTTATATTTTATATGTGCTGAAAAGCTGGTCTTAATCATGTAAATATGATGAAAAGCCGGGTTTGAAGACACTTGAACACTTGTTGAGAATGGACAATAGTCATATCCCCTATATGCAAGTAAGAGAAACAAGCTAAATCCTCTATATGCAAGTACGAGAAACAATTCAAATCCTCTATATGCAAGTAAAAGAAACAACCAAAATTTGACTTAGTGCATATTTACATAAGGAGAACGACCAAAAATTGCTCCATTTCTTGTCATCTCTATTTATACAAATGACTAGCGTTTTTACATAAGGAAAACAACCAGAATGAAAAAATATATGTACTTTGTTTAACAGGTTAAATCCTATGTTGATTTCACATATGTACATGACATGAGAATTCCTTGAGTTGTTTCTTTTACTTCTTATTTTTTTAATATTATTTTAAGCTTATATGCATGTTTACAGTTTAGATAAAAAAGTATTAACAGGCGCATAATGAGTACTATTTTTTTTGTTTCACAACTCCTTTCCGAAGGCGTAAACTTTTATGCATAAACTGATTTTGATTCGTCGATTTTGATTCAGGAAGGATTCGTTTGTTCCTTGATTTGGATTCTTCTTACAATCAATAATTTCAAATACTATCCAGGGATACAAAAATAAGGAACGGACCGTATTGAAAATACGGGACGTTGCAGTTGGAGGGAACTTTTAATTTATTTCTTGAGGACAATTTGAATTGTTTTGGAGGGCACCGTTAAAGGGGGTAACTAGTATTCAAACAGAGGGTTCGTTTGGTTTATTTGAGGGCAGAATATGATTGTTTTCTCCTCAAAATGCGTTAAAAAGTTGTAACATTGACGAGAACCTAGACTAATTTTGCCGGTTTTTAGGGATCGGCTCTCCCAGCCGGCGCCTATTGTTCTCCGTGAAATGTTTGTGTGTATGTATGTATCCCTTGATCCGATCCAAAAATCGGCCGGATTAAGCGATTATTGCAAAACAAGGGATATTTGGAGTAGTTTGGACTGGCAAAATGGTCTATTTTGTTTTTTGGCCTTTTTCCGGTGTCAAAATGGAGTCAAAATAACCCAAAAATTGAACGGTTTGAACTAACTTTAGCTCTTACTTTGGCGTGATTAATCATTTGGCGGCCTAGGCTGTAACAAATGAGTCTATTTTGGAACAGTAGAGTCCTGGTCAGGGTTCGAAATGTTGAACCAAATGAGCTCAAAATAGTCAGTTTTGTGGAAGATTTTTAAAATGAACTCAAAATTGGTCAAAATAGACCATTTTGTGAAAAATTCTTAAAATGAACCCAAATGGGTTCAAAGTAGGCCATTCTGTGCACTCTCTTTAAAGTGGAACCGAAATCAACCAAAATAAGTCATCTTGTGGTTCATTCTTAAAATGCAACCAAATGGGTTCAAAATAAGCCAATCTGTGCAACCCTCTATAGAATGGAACCGAATGGGTTCAAAATGAGATATTTCGTTTAACCCCGAAATCGAGCCGATCCCTTATGATACTCAGTCCGTAGGACTGTGTTCAGTGCCTGCTTGTTAGGGATCGGCTCTCCCGGCCAGCCCCTATTGTTCTCCGTGAAATGTTTGTGTGTATGTATGTATCCCTTGATCCGATCGAAAAATCGGCCGGATTAAGCGATTATTGCAAAATAAGCCCGAGTTGGAGCAGTTTGGCGAAGCAAATGGTCTATTTTGTTTTTTTGCCTTTTTGGGGTCACAAAATGTCTTGAATATAAGCCAAAAAGTGAACAGTTTGAGCTCACTTTAGCTCTTATTTTGGCGTGATAAATCATTTGTCGGCCAAGTCAAATTAGCGCTGTTTACGGAAAAGGTCCAATTTGGTGTGTTTAAGATCTCAATTTAGTCGATTTTAGCCTTTAAATAAATGGGTTATTTTACTTCTAAAACACGTCAAATTAGCACTGTTTACGTAAAACGTCATATTTGGCGTGTTTTACATTTAAAAAAAGCCCAATTAGGCCTCTAAAAAATGGGTTGTTTTACTTCTGAAACACGTCAAATTAGCACTGTTTACGGAAAAGGTCCAATTTGGCATGTTTAAGATCTCAAATAAGTCCATTTAAGCCTTTAAGTAAACGAGTTGGATTACTTCTGAAACACGTCAAAGGACTCCGGAGGCATTGAATAGGAAAAGTGACGCCCGATGGATCGGGCCCAAATTTTGCACAGAGGTACTCCATACCACCCCTAATAACTTTTCTATTACAACTTCTCGGGGGATGTTGATTTGTGACCTCTTGGGGCCACCAAAGTTTTGAATTAATTGCTGGACTCTGACGCCGTTTGAAAGTTTTATTCACTTTTGGCTGTCGGTTTTCACACAAAAACTCATTTTTCTCTAAAACTATTGAAGATAGACATACGGTTTATTTACAACAAATTATCACCATCAAATTCTCTATCGATTGACACCTTTTTCAAAGTTTTTCATGAAACTTTGGTTTTTACCAAAAATTGCATCAAATTCTTTAGTTTTTGGTAAAAATCAAAGTTTCATGAAAAACTTTGAAAAAGGTGTCAATCGATAGAGAATTTGATGCTGATTATTTGTTGTAAATAAACCGTATGCCTATCTTGGATATTTTTCGAGAAAAATGAGTTTTTGTGTGAAAACCGACAGCCAAAAGTGAATAAAACTTTCAAACGGCGTCAGAGTCTAGCAATTAATTCCAAACTTTGGTGACCCCTAGAGGTCACAAAACTCAGAGCCCCGAAAAGTTGTAATGGAAAAGTTGTTAAGGGTGGTCTGAAGTACCTCTGTGCAAAATTTGAGCCCAATCGGTATGGGGGCCATTTTGCTATTTAATGCCTCCGGTGTCCTTTACTTCAAAGATTTTGCATAATTATTATAACGAAGTCTGATTATTCTAGAAGCAATAAAGAGAACTTTGTTAAACTTACACATTCGAAATCTTTACACATGCTAAATACTTATTGCATTTCACATAACTCTAGGTATAATATAAAAGAAAATTTGATTATTGTCTCATATTAACTAACATACTACATAAATACATTAATCAGTACTCTTACATAAATAAGTACTATATAATAATTAAATATGACACTAAGCACGAAGTGTTATTTTTCTAATAACTAACAAATTTAATAATTTAACTTAACTATTGACTCGACTAGTTTGGGTTGCTGTTACAAGTACAATAAAACTAATTTTTTAGCCTTTTTCGCTGTATTCATTTTACACGGTGCATAACTAATTTAACTGCTTTTATGAGCTTAAATATTTTTGTAACAGTAATTTTAATAATTATTTAATGTAAAATATATTATGCTATAATTTCTATCACTTTTATTTAACCTATTCCATTTCAGTGGAAACCTTTTCTTCACAGGTGTGGATAAAATTCTTTGGGCTTTTGTAGCCCAGAGAAACTTTTGAGCATTTGACGTGAGTAGATCGGTGACATTTGAAACAGCTCAGCAGTCTTGTTTTCTGCCTGGTTACCGACCCTTCCGTGTTCTCAGCAATTGTACTTTCACCACATAGATGACACAAACTAGGATCTGGAGAAAAAATGCAACAAACGAAAAGTTCAATGAAGCCTTTTAGATGTCACAAAAATAATAATTATTACGATTATAATTATTCCGTCATTACAAAGCTTTTTATGAATAATGATATTGACTTTGAATTAAACGGGTTCACATTAAGGATAATAAACAACATATAGTAAATGTTTTAAATTAAAGTAACTATTTCCATGTCATATATTAATATTTTATATATATATATATTATATTATTAACATTATTCTCACCTGACTCTAAATCACAGTGGCCAAGTAAATCCGAAAATATTTTTTGTCGGTAAATATTGACATCCATCCTATGAAACTCTTTATCCTGTATCGTAGCTGCAACAAAATAAATTATTATTGGCCCTGAATCAACTTGATTTGTATCTTCAATCCACGAAAATGGCAAGTACTCGATTGTCCAAACTTTACTTCCTTGTCTCATCTTAGCATCTAAATAATCGCAAAGTCGATCCTTTTCATTTTCTGGCAATGAGTATTTAAAGAGCGGGTCCCATACTAAAAAAACAAAAAATGTTTATTTAAAAAGTTCATATTTTTGACTGAAAGCAATATTTTTTGTTTAACGGGTATAAAATTTGTTGTTTCGTTCTTAGTATTTTAAATTATACACTTAAAAAATAATTAAAACTATCATAATTATTAATAATTGGCAATTTATAATGTTATTACTATTGCTTGTCCATTACTACGAAAACTTACCATGCAAAACTTTTTCTTTGCACTTTGACACAATCAAAATCCATCGCCCGTCCACAAAATAGGGAATAAAAATATTTTTTATTAGCCTCCAAATGTAGGGTTGATTTTTTTTGTTTTTACCGATGAGTTCGGCCCAGTCAAAAGTTGAGAAGTCTGAGAATGTGGATGGTGACACATGAAGATTGACTTGATCGTCACATAATTGATTTAAGTAAGCCGAAATAACTTGTTCCGTCAGATTTCCTGGTGTAAATACAGAAACCTGTGTCACATCATCAGCATCTAAACCTTTAATTGTTTCCAGCTCGGAATCTTCTAAACTAACGTTGATGGATTTTAAATCCCTCAAAGTAAGACACAGGTCACCAAGTGTAAGGATGGATTGCTTAACATTTTCATTCGTTACGACCGGCAGACTAGAAAATTCACGGACTGGACCAAATTTCATCAAGTCCTCATTTGGATTAGAAGCTAGTGTGCATACTTGATCATCTTAAACGTGCAAAAGACAAATAAGATTATACTTGACAAACTGATTGAACTGATTTTTGTTTTAAATAGCAAATAGACTGGTTACTAAATTACAGGGATACGTAAATTAAATAATATGATATGATTTATGAGATAAATACTAATTTTGAGCATACCGTAATCATCATCAAAATCTTCATCCTCATCAGTTTCATTTCCTTCGATCACAATTTCTTGACTCTTGTTCTTCTCTGGTTCTTCATCTTGGTCATTTTCATCACTGAAATATTCATCTGGTAATAAATAATATAAGTTGTAGGTAATTATAAATACAATTAAACATGAAACGATTTAAAAAAATAGTATAAGTCCGTGCATAATATACTATAATCTACTGTCATAATATGGACAAAAAATATAAAGCAAACGAATGTTTAATAATAATTTTTTTACCCGCTATTCTATTTCCCAAACTTTCTCTAATGGGTATTCTAAGTAAGGGACCTCCTTTTTTACCAGTCCGACGACTTCTCGTTGCATTATATAATTGTTCCATGGAATAAACTTCATTAATATAGGCATTGAACGGTTGAGGCTTCATTGAGTTTCCAATTCGTACTGCTAATAAGTGGGCACAAATTTCTAGTGGTAAAAGAATTAGTATTGCATTTCATTAAATTAAATTAAATGTTTCACATGCATGTAAAGTAAAGATGAAAACTAGATAACATAATGATTATTATTATTATTATTATTACTTCGCCTTTTGCAATCGCATTTGTTGAGTCCCAGATTTACCTAAATAAATGAAAAACATGATTAGCTGCGAAAAGTACATTTTTTACAGCAACATAAATAATTTTGATTATGGTAACTTGTTTATTTTATTTTAAATATTTTGAAATAATAAACAGTAATAAAATTACAATGTAAGGCATATTCTGGTAGCCGTGAACAATGTGGATCCCGCGACAAGGCAAAAAGTCAATTTTGTTCCTTTTTATGTAGCTCATAGCAAGTCCACGGAGATAGAGAAGGTCTCGAGCAGGGTCAACAATAACTGGTTTTCCAGGTTTCCGACTAGGGAATTTCCCTTTTAAAACAACATAGCTAATTTGCTCCACATCAATAACATCGTGAACAAAAGCAGAATGATCCTTGTCGGATATTTGAAGAACGTCTCGATTTTCCCTTCCCCGATATTGCAACAAATACTCTCCGATATCATCAACCATTATAAATTTCAGCAAGTTTGGCAGTCTGGAGAAAGTAAAAAGTCATTGAGAATTGAGAGAAATTGACCAGTTTGTCTAACAGCATTCTTTTTAAAAGTCTATTCATTGATTCCGCTGCATTAGTGGTGATCTACAGAGAAACAAAACAAATTATTATTTTTTGATTTTAGATAAATGTTTAAACTCTCATTAGTATATTGTACATCTAACATTATGTTATAAATTAAATATTCAATCATTAAATAATTGCCAAGCTCTATCTAAATAATTTTTCTATCAAGTTGTATTTAAATATGACATTAGATTGATGAAAAGCAAAGAAGCCCATGTCTTACCCCACTTGTGTCACTGTATAAATTAAGAGGCTCTAAAACCCAGCGAGCACTCGTCTTAAAATCATTTTGAATGTGATTTTTAAAATATTTCCATAAAGTTGAAGGCCATTTATTTTCCAGATCCTCCACAATTTTGCCAACTTCTTCTTCCGACTCACAGTGCATATAAAGATCGAGATCTTGAATATATGCATCTTTTTCGGAATCCTCTTTTAAATGTTTTTCAATCCAAAGTTTAAAATTCTAAATGAAAAGTAAAAACAATAATTATATTTAATTGCAGTTTGTTCAGTATGATTACGTCCTCTTATAAACTTACATGCAGTGGTAAGGTAAAACAAAAGTTGTTTTACAATGCACAATAATAATATTTTTTAATTCAATAATTTCTTTTGCTGACGATGATTTTTTAGAGATACGACATTCAGAACAAAAAAGTACGTGTTGTTTATTGTTTTTGGCCCAATTTTACCTTTCGAATATGAATCCAGCACAGGAATGTTTTAGCTTTTGGACATGATTTTTTCATTGCATTCCGTATCGATTGTTCCCGATCCGTAAGAATGCAAGTCTTTGACGAGTTAAATGACGGAATGAGAGAGGCTATAGTTGAAAATGCAATACTGTGTGTATCAGCGTCTGTGTATTGATGTAAAAGAGCTAGCACTGCAATAGATTAAAACAATTACTTAACTTTGGTACTTGTTCGTTTTGATTATAAAAACATTATAAGAGCTAAATGTTTAATAATTAAACAAAATATTGTCCGAGATTATTCAATAATTATTTAAAACTGCAGAGTAAATTGTAGAAAATCTTAATACGTACAAGGAACAGTTGGCCGAACATGATATTTTTCTGTGACGAACGACGGATGACGGAAACTGAGTGTGCTTACGTAAAAATTACCTGAGAAGAACAAAAATAAATAATTGTCGTGTTATATTATAAACTTATAATATATATTTTAGAAGAAATACCTGAAAATATTTTGTACCAAAAATATAAGATCTTTAAGATTAATAGAAAAATGACCCATGATAATTTTTAGTAATGAGAAAAATGGCAAAGTTAAAACTCGACAGTAAATTACTCACCAATTGCAAAACTCGTGTCATACGTAAATTCGAGATTGTCGTACACCTTGTATAGATTTTCAACATGATGAGACATCCCCTCGAGACATAAGACAACCTTTATCCCTTTAAAAAATGCTCCGACCTGTAAAAATCCTTTAATTTCTGTCTCTAGCTTGTACAAATTATAAATGTCACATTGACTTCCGGTGGAGCGAGCTGCATTTTCCGCCTGTCTTCTGGTTGGTGTATCAACTAGACGATGTTCTGATGGTCCAGCAGCAGACTTCAAAAGTTCAGCACTATATTCATAAATTATAATTTTTAAAATTGGTCAAAACAATGCTACATAAAATGAAAATTGTTGTTTTTTTTCAATTCATTTTGTTTTCGATTCAAAGTAACTAAATATTTTTAACTAACGTGTAAGCGTTTCCAGGAGTTCCTCCAGCACTAATAGCTGCTTTTAAGTTGTGTAAAGTTTGAGGGTTTTTCCGAACGTATGGTCTGTTCCCTGTACCTTTAGATGGTGGTGGTGGTGGATTTAAAACACCTAAAACACAACATCAAAGAGGCAAATTGAGCACAAAAAATGTTAAATACAATAATATATATTATTTTGATGACTACTACTACACTGTTGACAGTATTATTGTTTTATATTTATAGTATGATTGTTAATATTGTACGGGTAATTATAATTATTATTGTTCAATCAGAAAAGGGAAAAAAATACACCACCTCCGTTTTTGTTGTGGGTTGTGGAAGGTTGAGAATCATCGTTATTACTTGGTGGCTGTACATCATTATTATTAATAGCAGAAACAACAGTGTTGCTCTCTGTATCGACTACTATATTTTCATCGTTGCTTTCCGGTTCGTCAATATTCACGGTAATAATTTTATCACCATGCTTTTCAATTAAGCCTGATTCAAGATCCATGTATAAAAATAGAGAGACGAGACAGTTACAACTTAGTTTAGTATTTATGATCGTTTTTGGACATTTTATTTGATACTTGATATGCATGCGTATTTATTTATTAGTGAAAGAAAAGAAGTTTATTTTAAGTGACTCCGCAAAACTGACCTGTATTTGCATTTTGACTCAACGTCTCAATTGGCTCACTACTACTACTACCACCAGCTTCAGTTGCCGATCCAGCGCAATTTGAACTTGTCTTTTGTTTAAAACTGAATTTTGGTCTTTTGGGTGGTGTGACAGGATCCTCTGCATATACAAATTACAAAAACATTGTATAAAATGTTAAAAGTAAATCTTAAAAGATAAAAACGTTCAATTTTATTGTAATGGTTGAAAATATGAAGTACAACAAAATCGCTCGATTTTCATTATACCTTGAGACGCAAATTTTATGGGTGTTTTATCAGGAGAGTGTGGAGAACGCAGAGATTTTGATACAATGTTTCTTTTTTTTTCTTTAGCAGACTTTGAATTCCCATGCTGACCATTTACAGCATCCTTTGGATCGAAATTTCCTTTGTAATAGACTACAACAAAAGGAGAAATCTTGCCATTTAATTTCCACTTCTCGATGTCAATGTTTCCTCCTTTTTCCATTTTAACATCTGCACAGTAAAAAAAATTACAATGAAATGTATTAAAAGGCTATATTTACCAGAAAAAGTACTTTTTCGAGATAACAATTTTAGTGGTTGAATTAAAATGAAACAATGACGATAATTATTTTATGTGCTGTTTACATAATAAAAATAAAGTCAACTATTTATCTAGATTATTTAAATGTCCGATACATAAGTAATAAAAAAAATGTTCTCACCAATTGGATAATATTCAAACCGCTCAAATGGACATATTACTAGTCTTTTTTCCTCTGAATCATATGATAAAAGTTTAAAAGAGGACTTTTTCACAACAGACACAATCTCAGCTTTTGGTTCCTTCGGCCTGGACAACGGTCCTGCGGGTTTTAGTGACGGAGTATACGGAGCTGGCAAGTTAGTTGTTCTCAGATTTTCCCATCTTTTACTGTCAACTCTCCACCAATGATTGGAATCCCCATCTTTTACCTCAAATACATATACCTACAAAAAATAAATCAGCATTTATTATACATATACCTACAAAAAATAAATCAGCATTTATTATAAAGTTGTGACCATGATACTTTGTATAATAAAATAATAATATAATAAAAATTATTAGCATCCTTTAATTAACTTTTTAAGAAACTACTTCAAATCATAAAAACACATGAGCTTAAAACGTCCTTTATCTACCTCTCCAGAGCAGAACGGCATACTCGGTGCATGAGTACTGACTAAATTACGATCTACATTTTTCATAATTTCAACAGCATTTTTCCAATTGAAGGAGTCTTGCTCATTGATACGTGCATAAACCCTAGCACGCTCCATGCTGAATTTGAATACTAAAATGAAACAAGAATTCAATTATGTATCCATTTTTGAATTAATTAAATAACTACAAGAATAACATTGATCCGAATCATAAAAGTAGAAAAACTTTTGTATTTCATAGTTTTGTTTTTTAACATTTGAATAAGGATAGTAATTATTATAATCGACAATTTTTGAAGAGAAAGCCCTTTTTGTAGTGATCATAATCATTATTATTGTTACTCTTGCACTACTTAATTGTAAAAAACTAAAACGATTGTTCTTGAACTTATAAGGGTTACATGTACAAAAGGACAAAATGTTGCTTTACTATGTAAAAAAATGCATAAATATCGACAATAATTTGTTCCTGCACACAACACACCAAAACCAACGTATGACACGTTACTGAACTTTAAATAATCATAGTGCCAATTAAAATGCCGTTTTACATTTAGCTTTGATATTAAATGCTACCTGATGTTTTGTCCTGCTTCGTTTTTACTATACGCTATAATAATAATTATTATTATTTTTGGAAAACACATGAAGTTTCTAAATCATTTTTATGCTGTCTGTATCAAGTAAGACTGCATCATAAAGATTTTTTAGCGACTGCTTTTTAATAAAATACTGTTTTGGCATCAACATTTCACTTGCAAATTCCAAAGACTGAGCAACAGGTTATAAAATTGGTCTAATACTATTTATTTATGCAGCCAATACGTTGTGACTCACACAGAGTTCAAAAGATTACTATAATTAAAATGACATTACATTGAAATTACTTTTAAAAGTTTATGGGACTTGTACCTTTTATTACTAAGATCCTGTTTATTTTAAAAGGCTATCTCTGAAAAACGGCTGCTTTAATATTCAAGCTGCACGATGATCCTAAAAAAAAGGAACAGAAATTCATGAAATTAATATTTTTAGAATACGAAGTTGACAAAAAAACAAGAACAAAAGTTTACAGAAGAACGCAAAAGTTTTTATTTTGTAGCACTTTTTATTAAGTTACAACTTACAATAATGTGGACCAAAAACGTACCAACAGTAAAAAATCAACGATCACAACACATTCAAAGTGACAGTAAAGTTTTGATCATGACAAATTGACAGAATTAAATATCCAGTACCAAAATTTATAGATGGCCAAGTTCAAATTTTGCGGATTCTTTAACTATTTAAATATTTACAACTAGTTTTACCCTCCTCCACTTTAACTTCAACAATCAATATCCAACAAAGTTTTGATTTCCTGTATTGATTTTATATAGTTCTCACCAAATGTAAAATTATACTACACACAGTCTTGTATTGTAAAAGTAAAATCCGCACACAAATCTATGCACAGGTTGATTAAAATCACACACAGGTTATAAACTATTTAACCTCAATCACGAATCTTTAAGATTAAAGCTTAAAACTTGCTGAATCTCCAGCAAAAGTTAGATTAAAAGTCTATAAAATTGTAAAACTGTAGAGATAAATTTTCCCTTTTCTCATTTCTGGATTCGCCCGCCGATTTGAAATTCAAAATCAAGGACCTCATCTGCTGTCTATGCAATACTTTTTATTCCGTGTCTCGAGCTTCTTCTTCTTTGGAATGAGAAGTCTTCAACTTGTTCCTTTCCTTGGGGAACTTTTCCAGTTGGAGAAACTGGATATTTTTGCTGTGGTCCATTAGAATTTTTCTAAATGTTGAAATAAATGTGAATGGTATTTCTTTCGTTTCTTCGGCCTATTTATAAGGACACATATTCAACTTTAAAGATTTAATTAGAGCACCATGAGTTGAAAATAATTCTTGAGCGTCTGAACAGAAATCACCACGAGAGAATGCAAAGAACACTACTGTAAATGCAGCACTTTTATGAATTACAGCACTGAGATCAGATGATTTTCTCCATGGAGGTAATTCTTGATGGTACTTCTTTTTTTTGATCTCAGGAAAGATAAATTTTATGCAGCAATCACCTTTTCTCAGGACTAATGTAGCAATTTCATTTTATTGACGATAGACGAGTCTCAGCAAGAATAATGCAGAGGGCTTAAACTTCATAAATAACTCTTTCAGTACCTACACACAATCACGTTAGAATAAAATAAAACACAATGAAATAATGCATAATATTACA
>JAQGBH010006228.1:0-12856 GCA_034698265.1 Sminthurinus aureus | reverse complement strand
GTGCGCAATTCCAGGCGAGGCGGTTAGGCCATTCAATTCAAGCCTAGTCTGTGTTGCTTTATCCCTGAGACAGGCGAGAAGGTGTAAATGAAACACATCTAGGCGAGACCAAAACCTACTTTTCTTTTGCCTCGTCTCAGCTCAGGCCAAATTTCTCTAGACTAACCTCTCTAGACCGCCTCAACAGGCCAACGTACTTTAGCAACACACCCATAATTTTCATTAGTTTTAGAATCTAGAATCTAAAATTAAATTAAATTGTCAATTGAGTCTGGAGTCTAGAGTCTGGATAATCACGCACATTTTACAGCCAAAGACGCTGAACCAATGGAAAATAAAGTCAGAAATATCTAATCGTAAATTACGAACAAGAATCTGTAATGTGTTCACTTGTTGTTGACCAGAGCCTGTCTGTCGTCTGTTGTTTGTTTTCTGTGCTGTGCAAATGCATTTGTACATTTTACATTGGGGAATGAATGCTCTTTATGCATAGAAAATACAGGACAGTGACTGAGTTCTGACTCTTGGTTCTCAGTGTAAATACTGAAATACAAAGAGAGTTTCTTTGGCGTAAAATGAACATGGAATAAAATAAAAAACACACACTCAAAGTCTTCAACTGGAATACGTAAATCATATCAGCAAGAAAACTCCCCCTTCATTTTCCGTCTACGCAAGGCAATGCAAAATTGTCCACTCTGAAAATGTAAACTTGATGCACATGAAAAAATTTAATGTCAATGTCAATTTACATGCATTAAAAAACATGGTGCAAATTGCAAATGCACTTTGTACATGAGCTCAAATCTCAAATCTCAGAATAAAATCTCGTGTGGATATCCGATGCTTCTGACATTATATTTGCAATTATATTTTCCTTGTTCAATATTGAGTTCACTACAGATGTTTCTGATCCTTGCGGAATGTTTCTGGAAATGTTTTTAAAAATTGGAATCCGAATTGGATATGTTTCCAGTTTACAGGTTCCATTGCAAATTCCAAATTCCGAATAGGAAAATCCCACCCATAAAATGCAATATTGTTACAAACTGAGACGCAAAAGACACAGATGATTTTTTTGTACATGAAGATTTGAAGTTAAATATTGATGATTAAAGTCAAATCAAAGTATGTTCTACACAGATGAAAATTATTACTATTATTATTCGACTTTATTAACGTGTTAAGAAAACAGCAGCATACAAATCATACAATATGTGCATATGCTCTGAAAGTACATTTAGTTTTCACCTGTATGCACACGGTGTAGCCAATTAGGTCATTTACAGGTTCATGATTGCTCAAGAAATATTTAGGACCAAGTCCAAGGAAAAACCCCCTTTTGTCCTTTCAATTGTTGCAAAGTGCTTGGTTTAAGGGGGGAAACCTAAAGAATTTTCACAACAATAAAAAATTACTGTTTCAATGCAATGCTTAACTAAACACTTTTTACATAAATGACACGTTAAAATGTAAATGCTTATAAAAAACTACGCAAGTTCAAAATGACACAATATAGGACTGTTTCCATTGACACAAAACATGCAAAAGTAGAAACAACTCTTTTGATAAAATAAATTTGTGATTTGTAGACTATTTTCTCCTCCGGATCTTCATCTCTGTTTTGGCCAGAGATTCGTATCGTTTCCACTCAAACCAGATAATGCCCTTGAAATCGGATTCTTGTCCCTTCTGAAAATAAGGTCCATTTAAACGGGAAACACCGCAATCGTGATACTGTTGTGGAAAACAGGCAAAATCAAGTCAAAAATGAGATAAAATTTTGCATGTTTTTAAAAACAGTTTGCTGTTAGATTCAGCAAAAAAACGTTAGAATCCAGTTTTATTTTGGTTTCGTCTGTATTCTTTTTCTTTGAATTTATTTGCAAAGATCATTTTATAGTGTGCCATTTCTTTCAATTTTCACTTACCCACCAACCGCCATCACCATAGTCTTCCACACAACTTCCACTCCATTTATCATTGTCCTTGTCCCGGGTGCTGAATCTCATTCTATTGGCAATGTCAGCAGATCTGTGACCAGAATTTGTCATCGAGTCTCCTGCTGTTCCAGAAAATCCGCTGATATCCAATCGATAGAAATCCGAAGCATCTGAAATGGAGAAGCTCGAGTATTTTGCATACTTTTTCTCCCCTTGAAAATCTTCCAGTTCGATTCGCAACTCCTGATCTCCGTTTTTAGTGAGTGCTCGAATGGTTTCTAAACCGAGCCAAAAGTTTCCGTCCAAAGAACCAAATCCATTTTCATATTCATTCCAATTTCGACTAAATTCATCACGTGGTCCACTTGACCGTTTTTGTATGACGGTCCAACCGCCTCCATCAGTATCGAAATCACAGAGAACTTTGAGTCCCGTGTTGTTTTCGTACGGATAAATTATTTGTTTTTTGGCTCGAGGAGTTTGTGTTGGCAATACTTTAGAGAGGGCACTGCAACTCGCAAACTTTGAATCTGTGGGGAAATTTTCAGTGATACGCAATAAAAATAAAATATAGTTGTGTTTAGCATTTTGATGATTAAAACCTAAGATTTAGATCTATAAACATAATAGTTTAATGGATAAACAAGGATAACGAAACTTTATTTTTTTAAAAAAATTGTAGTTTTATTTTTCTAGATTTGCGTAAAATAAGAGTTGGGAAGTGGTAGAATTTAAAATCTGAGCGGCGTTTTGAAATTTGAAAGGAATTTTACAAACCTTCGCAAGTCTTGGGAATAGAACTTCCAATGGAAACTGAAACCTGGCAAAATTTATCAACGGGGACTCGAACATTTCCGCATTGACCAACCAGTTTGAAATAGACGCAGGAACTGTGTTCATGGCAAGTGTATGCTTTAGTAACTGCAGTCTCATTCATCCAGATGGAAAATGGCGTCACAGTCCAGTCAAATCCCGTTGCCATGGACTTTCCAGTGCGAGCAAACATTTCCGCCAGATGGAAGCCCAGAGGAGTTCCCGCATAATTGGTTGAATTTGATTGTAGATTTTGGAGACTCGGTGGGAGGCCGATGGTTGTTGTGACAATTACTTTTACATCCGACGGACGCGTGTTGTTATGGTGATGCACAGGCAACCACTTTTCCTCAAAGACGCAGGAATCAGTCACAAATTGACGATCTACATGCAAAATTAAAATAAAAGGTCAATCATGAGTAAAGCATACATTTTCATCACAAGGGGATAAAACATTTTGGATTTAGCAAACCTGGAAGCCCGGAATCTCCTTTCGGCCCTGGTTGACCTTGTTGACCTGGTGGTCCGACTGCGCCCCGCCCTCCCTTTGCACCTTGTTGACCTTGCGGCCCAGTCAGTCCTAGATCTCCCCTTTCTCCAGGTTTTCCATCTTGTCCGCGCGGTCCTTCGGGTCCAACTTCTCCTTTTTCTCCTTTGGCTCCAGCTTCTCCAAGTTTCCCATTTTGTCCACGAGAACCTTCAACCCCCTTGTGACCCGCTTCCCCCTTTTCTCCGGGTGGTCCTCGTAAAGCCTCCACAAACCAGCCACCTTCTTCGTTTTTCAACTCATCAACGTCTTTCCGCAATAATTTAAAAAGTTTTTTTAATTCCTCTACAGTTTTTTCCAGCACTCTGTTCTTGTTTTCAACGGCTTTGAACTCCTCACACTTGAAAGAACATTCCGAATTTTGCTCAGTATTTTTCACTGGGTCCACATCACTGGAGCCAAAGACCACAGACCACGCAGCAAAACAGCACAACGACAAAAAAAACCACAAACTGATTGTCATTTTGACCATCAGATTTTCCACAAAACCAAAAACTATTCACTTTGTTTCCGCCCCAAAAAACTTGGGCAGAAATTTTAGCTTAATTCACTCTTTGGACAATAAAGTTAACGGTTTAGTTAAGAGTTCAGATTCATATTTGGTGTAGAAATATTAAGTGTTTGCGATGCGCAAATTGAAATGCAATTTAACATCAACTCATCTTTTCTCCTCTCTTTTATATATATCTGGGCAGACGGAAGAGAATTAACAATGATCCGAGATTCTGGAATTACCGGTAAAAAGTAAAGGGGCACGGAGAAGTTTGAATGGATTTTTACTGAGAAAAAATGAGTCATCTTTCCAAGTTGAGAGTGTTTGACTTTACCTTGACTGTTAGACTGCGCAACCAATTCCATACAGTCCAATTCTTTACATCTCCCGTTTTACTGGGAAACGACACAGGAATTTCCAACAAAAACAGATTCAATGTTTAAACTGCGAATGGCAAAAAGCATGAAACTTGACAAGTAAAATTACTGAGAAATGAAAATCATTTGTGACTGCATCAACGTCCAACAAAATGAATGATATTTATCTGTATGTACGTCTTTGTATTTAATACTCAGTCAGTGGGAAGGCGATTCGAGTGGAGTCAAATGTAGACTTTGATTTAAACTCACTCACTCATTCATTCGTTCATTCATTCCTTCAAATGCCCATACATTATAGTTTTTCATACGTAGATTCTACACTATGAGATTTTACTAGTAAACGTTTCAAAGAGTGCGTGTGTTTTCTCATTCCTCTGACCCCTGACTTTGCAATGTCTTGACTATTTATTACACTTCACACTTTGCTGTTTCAATACTCGACACTCGACACTCAACCCAAAACGCAGATCACGGGACACGGGAGCATTTTTACCAGTAAAAAACGGGAGAAACTGTCGTGGGCCGCTGCTTTGAGCTGGCTATTTATGAGAGGACGCAGAACAAAATCCATTTAAATCAAAATCAACAGCGCAAAGTGACTGTGAACTGGAAACTGGAAACTGGAAACTGGAAACTAACAATTTGCGGAGGGCACAACACAAAATAAGACATGTGAGTAGTCTAAAGTCTTACAATTAAATCTCCAACACTAACCAAATTTCAAAATATTCTGATAAATACGTCATTTAAATATCAATATCAAAGTTTAACTCTGTCTTTTTCAAAACTCTTTGTTCCTTGTTCGTGTAGTAAAATAGATGATTGGGAGGAAATGAGGGAGCCTAAAAGCTTATTAAATTTTGCCTGGACTCTTATAATTTTAAATTATCTGGAAAAGCCGGAATGGACTGGAGCCTCGGATTTAAATTCAAATTTGAATCGGAATTTGGGTTGGGACTGGATGGAAACGGGGACTTTGGGAATGGTTGACGAAGGTCAATGGCTCCGATCTTCAGTTTGTCCAGGTGGTTCCTTCGTCACGGGCTACACGATAAAATATGGACAAGGGGAAAACAAAGGAGAAGTGACTGGACTTTCCCTTCGGTGCTCTGAACTGGACCAAAACTACAAGTTGAAACATGTCAGAATTCTGCATGTGAAGGGCTTCACGGGCAAATTCAATACACAAAACAACGACTCAACAACAGCCACAGTAGATTCAAATCGCTACGCCGTTGGTTTTTCCATGGCTCGATGGACGGACGCCCAAGGTTTTGAATTCGTGGGTGGTCGTGCTCTGACATTTTTTGGAGAGGATTTTAAAAGTCAACTAAAATTTCCATCGGACGCCAATGCAACTTTGTTGGTCACCGTTGGATGTCCGGATGACTGGGCAATTTGTGGAGTTCAGGCGAGACAATCCGAATCAGTTTTGACCAAACTTAGATTCAAATGTTGTTACTACTGCATCCCACAAGAGATCCAACTGACTCTTCTCGACTACACCAATCCCGGTTCAACGGACTATACTCAAACGACAAAGACAACCAGTGGCATTCAGTTTGATCAACGCATCTATAATTCCCTTTCCAACTCTCAGGATTTGGACTGGACACGAGAACTCCAAACGGGCAATTCCAAAACCCTGGGTGATTCTACCAGTGAAACTGACGGGGAGTCCAGTGACTCATCAACAGGACAGTCAACTACCGCCGGATGGCAGTCGGGCGAAGAACTGAGAATTTCCAGCAGCGATCAAAGTACCAAGGATAGTCGGACCACCAACTCCAGAACCAACACCAACACAGACAGCCTCTCCACTGGAAAGAGCAAGAGCAAGACGGAGGGCAGTCACTGGAGCAAGTCAGAGGGAACTTTGTCCAGCCACTCAGCTGGCGTTGAGATTGGATTGGGTGTAAAAGCTAAAGCTGAAAGTGGACTCGGACCGTTTGGTAATGCGGGTGTAGAAACGAGCCTGGATATCAAAACAAATTACAACTATAACAACCAAAACTCGGAGGACAGTACAAAAGGGGGAAAGGAACAAACTGAAGAACGGGACACTGAGGATAAATCCAACACAAACACAACTGGAAATTCCACGGATACTACATCCGGAACCTCAGATACCAATTTAAGGGGGAGAGACCGCTCTCAAAATTCCGGACAGACGAGCGGGAGCACTTCAAACAAGGAGCAAAGACGACAAAAAACCATCCAGAAAGCAAAAGAACAATCAATTCAAACAGGAGCTCAGGTAATAATTTTTTTTAAATTTCAATTTCAACTTTGATCGTAAAAATCGTGAACGCCTTACTTTGGAATTTCAAACAAGAATTCCGGATTTTTTATTATTTGTTTATCTTTGTTCTTACAATTAGTCTTCGCTCACCCAGCGTCAAAATAGACGTAAATCCTGGCAATACAACTGGAATCAAGCGGACTCTTCCATGTGGCGGGAAGAGCGCGAAGACATTCAAACGTTCACCTGTGAAGCCATGCACCGTTGCAAAATTGAACAACTCTACTTCACATGCGGGGCGCTCCGAATTGGTAGCAACCGAATTGAGAAAAAAATGGACCGTCTCCAGTACGGACAACATGGAATAAATTCAATTTCAATCCCCAACAACAGCAGCAACAACAACAACACCAATCCAAAGGAAATCCAGTGGGAAATCACCATTCCCGGAGAAACATGGATCGTGGCCAAGGATGTCTCTTTTCGAGAGCCGAGTGGGCGGTGGGAAAGCATTCAAGTTTGTTCCCCCGACACAATCGTCAGTGGTCACAGCTTGAAAAACATTTCTCGGGTTGGACTCACAGGAATTTCATTGTTGTGCAGTGAAAAAAATGGCCCTGACAAGGGGAAGCGGGAGCATGATGACGTCAACATCCTTCGAATCAGCATTAAGGACGAACCGCACAAAAACATAACAAGAGGGCACTGGGGCACTGTGTACAAAGGAAGTCGCTCCATTTTTGCTACCGGCTTCAGTTTCGCTCGCACAGAGATGAACGGACGTCGCTCCATGGGGAATCACGAAATGCTCTACCACAACATCAAACCTATGGAAATTCCTCGTAAGTTGGCTTTCAATTCAACTCGGGTGACCACGAAATGTCCGGAAGATCGCGCCATCTGTGGAGTGACTGCAATGATGGACAAGGACGGACATGGTGAGACATTTTCTGTTCTCAAACATTTGACTTTTTGTTTGTTATGCTGTTAAATTTTGAATGATGTATTTAGTATTTAGTATTTAAGTGTGAAACTAATTTTAATCAAGTTTGTATTTCTTTTAGGATTTATAACAGCAGTCGGTTTTCGTTGTTGTCATCACTGCATTCCGGAAGAACATTGGGTGGAAGTAACGAGCTGGGACAAAACAGGTCCGTCGGAGGAGAGACGAAAAGCGACCACGACCATCGGCATGCAGCAAACTTCCTCAACGGTTCAATCACAGTCACAAAATATTGGAAACACGGTCGACTCTGCTGGAATTCGGGCGGGATTTTCTGCTCGGTTTGGTCTTTCAAATTCCACGGGATTCGACTGGCGTACAACATCCAGCACCATGTGGTCACATGAGACACAGACAGAGGACACCTACATTTGCGAACCACACAGCAAATGCGTGTACAAGGAACTCGTGGGTCAGTGTGGAAGTGTTCGCATTCATGCCAACAAAATTATTAAGGAATCAACACTACTTGTTCCAGATACAAACACTCAACTCCAACTGACGTCCACAATTTCTCCAGAAACAGAACCAGAACCAAAACCAGCAGTACACCAACAGGAACTTCCTGATTATTTAGTCCATTTGGACGGGGAGGAAACACCAGTGGAAGTCCTTAAAAATGGAGAGATTTGGATCGAGGCTCGAAGCATTCAAGCGAGAATTGGAAGTGAAGCGGGAAAACAGCAGGAACAGTGGGGATCAACTAAATCCTGCCCACTTGGAGCTTTTGTAACGGGTTACAAATTTCAAAACTATGGCGGAGAGGTCCGGGACACCCAATATCTGCTCAAAGAAATCTCCCTTGAATGCTCCAGGTGGAACGAATCGGGACAGTACCAGCAAGTAGAATTCATACCGGATGACCCAAGTCAACGTCGAGGTCGTGGTAGAGGTCAGGGTAATGGGTGGGAGGAAAATTGGCAAGATTTGATACAAGATGAGTATGGGAGTCCAGCAGTGGGTATCCACTATTTTGTCTATGAGCGGGTCAATGCAAGTGGACAACTGGTAAAGGGGACCACACAGCATGCTCTCCTTTTTGACCGGGAAGAAACCCCTGACACCCCCAATCCTGACAATAAAATCAACTTAATCTCTCAAAAAATCCTATGCCCAAGGGACTACGTCATTTGTGGAGTGGGAACGAGGAAAGAGGGCAGCACAGGTTCGTCTTGCAATGTTATTAAAATAATTACTATTGTTATAACTTGTGGCTTACAAAATAATAATTTATTGCAAAAAAAGCTATTTTTGCTCAGTCCTATGTGTTTATGCTGTAGATTTAGATGTTTGGTTACACAATGATGTGATACAAGTTTATTTTATGATATTTCTGGGTCCCTTCTAGGTGTTATCATTGACGTCAAATTCCGTTGTTGCTACCACTGCGAGCCCTCGGAGAAGGAGCAGGAACTGGACCAGCTACGAAATCCAACAGATGTCATGGTGTCACACACAATTCCACATGTTTCCGTCGGCTTTGTTGTAGAGGTAAAAAATCCACTGGCAGAGGGCAGCACTACTAACAGCTTTGCCCTCAACAAGGGATTTTCAGACTACAAATACCTCCAAGAAATGTTTTTCCACCGCCTCCCAAAAAGAAGAAAAGGATCAGCAGGATCCAAAATCGACTGGAAAAAACAGCCGATAATTCTGTGGACCAAGGAGAATGAGCAACCAAAAACCTACTACTGTAAATCCGGTCACACCTGTGTCATCAGTCAGCTCGTGGGGGTCTGTGGTGAATTTCAAATCCCAACGTCATTTTTCCCCATTCAAGAACGATTCATCAGTGACCAAGTCTCTGAAGAGGAGGAACAAGATGACGAAGGCGATTAAAGGGGCAATGCCAAAGATGTGTAAAAATTTAAAAATGAAAGAACCATACAATTTTGTATCGTGTTATTTTTCCAAGTTGATTTCCTAAGCAACTACCAATTTTGCACACAAAACCTCTCTTTATCTTTAGTTAATATGCATGTGTAATCTTATTGTTAGTGTTATCCTATAAAATTGAGTACATAAAATTCAAGTGCCATTTTCATGTCCTCTCTTGTGTGTGTATTCACGCAGACTTTTTCCATCAATGATCATGATGCAATTATGAGTCAGCTTGTTTACAAGTCTCGTCTGTAGTCTGTAGACATTATTATTATTTACTTGTCAATTGTCAATCAAGTGAGAAAAAATAATTGCAAGTGGACAGAGCTGATGGTTCATCCCTGTCAGATTCTCAGAGACAGACTCAGAAAAAGACGCGACAGTCAAGAGCGAATTATTAAAGCACAGAGTAAATCACGTAATTAGCATTCGTCATCTTTACTCTTAATGGTATCCTTTCATCCTTTTATCTTTTCATTGTTTCACTAGTCATTACTCGCTGCCTCAAATCTCTGACTTTCAATTAAAAAACACAAAAAACTTCACTCTGGTCTGTCCCATCAACTTTTCATATCATTCCAGTGGTAACTTGAAGCAGTTGACACGTAGTAAAAGCTAGATGCGCGTCCGAAGAATGAAATAAAAAAATCGGCATTGAATCTTAATTTAAATTCATCTCCCGCACTCGTTTACTAGTAAATTAAATGATGGCGAATGACAATTACAACGACAATGCAGAGGTTGAGATTGAAATTTTAATGGCTTGAGATTCTAGATGCCAATAATTAAATCCTCGTGTCAAAATCCATATTCTGCATTGCTCAGCGCCGCTCGTCCACAATACTATAATACCAACCAGCGTCATTGTACGTTAAATTACACACGCGCCAGAAACTCTACACTGTACATTGCCCATTCTGCGTACACAAGTTAATTGTAATGATTTTGTGGCTACTGACTAGTGAGCAAAAACCCCCGTTGGTGTAAAAAAACAAAAAACAATGAAAAACTAGATGCCGTTTCCTTGATGCTTATTATTTTGATCCTTGTTTATTTTTCTCAAAAACGGTTTTATTTTTTATTTCTCGTTCAAAACCAGGCAATTTATTTATGAATGCATATCTCAGTTTCATATGGAGAAGTTAAATGTATAATTTTAAAAAGGCAGATCAAATATCAAATGCTTTACTCATTTAATGTACGTTCATCATTCATCATTCATCATTCATACACGCAGCAAATGGTTTTACTCTCTCGCTGCTATTTACGTCTTTGAACTTGACACAGATAAGGATAAAAATACTCTCATCGCACAGCAGACAGCAGATTGCGAACAAGAGCAGTCTCATCCGTGAATTGAATTGACCATCATTTGATACAAAATGCGGCGGCAAAAGTTTACTCTGGGAACGAAATGGCGTAGCTACGAGCAAAAAAACAGCAAATGAAATGAAGAGACGTTCAGTTCCATTTGAATATGGGAATAAACGAATGACAAAGGCACAACACAGAGTACGATTTCTACATCTCGTTCTGTAATACACAGTCAACAGTCAGTAGTTAAATCTATTTAAATTGTCTCTATTTGCCATCGTGCGAGATTCGTCTCCAGTGGATGAGTAAATGGGTTGCATGATTTATATTTGTAGTTGTAATTTTTACTCATTCACCATCACAAAGTTCAATTGGTTTGAACTTTTGAGTTCTGGATTCTGGATTGAGGACACAGCGTAGTATTTATGCTAGCAGCAACATGAAACATACAACATCAAATGAAGGGAGAATGTACACATTTCCATTACATGTTTTGCAGATTTTGCACAGCCAATTTAATATTTAGTCAAAGAATATACAGTATACAGACTTGAGAACTGAGAACCGACTGTTGACTGTACGTAAATTCCAAGTCTTTTCCTACTCATTTTCTATTTTGAGCGTTCAATCCAAAAATACCGGACAAATTTTAATAACAATATTGTTTTTAAGAAAAGTTTTCTCATTTGGAATTTCAAATGGAAACTGGAGACATATTCGATTCCAATTGTAATTCCAATTCATGGAAACATTCCCAAAGAATCACAAATAGACTGAATTAAAGAAAATATAATCAGAATCGGATTTCGACAGTAAATTTGAGATTTGAGCTTTGAGCTCATGTACAAAGAGCATTTGAAATTTAAATCATGTCTTTTTTAATGCATGTAAATGGAGATTTACGTTGACAAAAATTTCTTCAAGTGCATCAAGTTTATGGGCATTTACAGAGTGGACTGTTCTGCGTTGCGTTTCGTTGCGTGGACAAAAAATGAAGAGGGGAATCGTTTCGCTGATGCGTTTTACATATTCCAGTTCAGACTGTGAATGTGCATTCTTCGTATTCTTGACAGTTCATTTTATGCCAAAGATTTTCTCTCTTTCACTGCAGTATTTAGACTCATAATCAAGAGTCAGAACTCAGTCACTGTGCTGTCTTTTCTATGCAGAAAAAGCGTTCATTCTCCAATGTAAAATTTGCATCTGTACAGCACAGAGACAAGAGACGACAGACAGACTGTGGTCAAAGTCAAAGATCAACGACAAGAAACAAGATTGAATTGCAAATCGTACTTTGTACTTGAGATATTTCTGACTTTATGTTCCACTCTTTCTACTCGTTTGAAGCTTTTGCAGCTATAAATTATTTGTAGTTACTCCAGAATCCAGACTGCAGTCTCCATTACCAACATTATTTTATTTCATTTTATTATAATTTCTAGCTTCTCGATTCTAAAATTAATGGAAATTAATACTCAGCACAAGTCTCAATTATCATGGAGTGAAATAACAGAAACGAATAAATGTAAATACTCACGGATTTCCCTAATCCACAATGTAGAAATGACATTTTAAAAACACTTTACGTTCACGGTTATGAACGCAATTAAATTTTGTACCATAAAACATAAAAACTAAATTTTTTAATCATTTGAATTTTGACTTATTAATTAAAACGGTTAGCGTAAAGCAACTGGAAAATGCATGCACTGCGCGACGGAGAAGTGAAAAGAAAAATGGTATGCTCGGCCATTTTACGAAACATACATTTTGTTGCAAAGCAGAATTTCGAAACGCGTTTCGGAGTTTTAAGACAGAATTGATTTTCTAATCAAACACTGGACATTCTGGATTCAAAAGGCAGAGGATCGAAGATGGAGCGATAAAAAATGTAAAGACGTCTGTGATTTGTGGTCGATGCACATTAAATTCACATCAAACATGCAAATTGTGTCACACCCGGCTCACCATTTTTTTAGTTGACAATAACCAGTTACCCACCTACTTCTCTTTTCGTCTCTGTTGATCGCATATTCATTGTAAAACCTCTCTAAAATCGGCTCTATTTCTCGGAAATTCTCATCCACTTGTTTCCAGTTTTATTTTGTCTCAAGTCACGAGCAAAGATGGAAATTGCGGGAATGCATTCCCATTCCATTCCCAAAAAAATCAAGGAATGGAATGGAATGGGAATGTTAGCGCGAGGGAATGAGAGAGGAATGGGAATGGAATGGAACGGA
>JAQGBH010006227.1:0-12857 GCA_034698265.1 Sminthurinus aureus | reverse complement strand
CAATATTATTGTTCTGGAATACCAAGTTCCTAGCATTACGGGAACTTACTTTTCTAGACAACTTATTTTTTCTTCCATAAGAAAAGTGTACAGTATTAGCATACTCTACGGTACGTAAAAGTACTACAAATTATATATGAACTTGCGTGGATGTACACATTATGTATTTGTATAATGATGATATAATATTATAATACATGTATGTATACAAAATTTGAATAAAAACAAAGAGACCAAATTCAAGATTCAAGTACTCAAAAAAAGTACCATTGACAATTATACTACTAATTTGAATGCTTTACATTTCAGATATTTGTTTTCCTCTTTTATTTTTTACTACCTCTTCCTCATGGCCTAATGAATAAACATTAAGAATATATTATAGTTAAATCTAGTAAGGATATAAAAGTAACAATTCACAGGTATGTTCTTATAGGTAACTCTCTCTCTCTCTGATCGGAGGAAGTGCAAAAGTAAATGTGGAAACATTTCGAGACGCTTTCCACGAATATTTCCGTTTTTTTTCTATTGAATTCATCAGTGACCATGAAATTTTGAAATGAAATATCTGAAGTCTGAGTCAGACTGTTTGAATTACGGTAAGTGAGCTTTATATAAATAACAAGAAATTTTTCCTAAAATATGATTGATTTGATTAAAAAACATCCATTCAGGAAAAAGTTCTGAGATAAAACTCACTTTCCACATGGTCTAAATTCTATAGCTAGACGTTTTAATGCATTCATGTGTGTGAACAAGTATATTTTTTACAAATGTATTTGAAGTAAATAAGAAACCAAATGTACCAAAAGTTGGAAATTTTGTTCCAAAATATACGTGTTTAATGTTTGATACATAAATACTCGTAATTATCATTATCATTCATATTTTAGGTCGCGATTATGTAAAAACTAATAAGAAATAAAAATGTATATTTATCACACATACAGCACTCCAATTATGTGTATTTTTTACGAACAGCACAAATACTTTATGTGTAGAAAAAAGAACGATGGTTATAGTTTTTAAAAGCTTTAGTAATATTATATGGTTGTTGAAATTTGAGATAAAATACATAAATATATATATATATATACAACATCAATCTGATTTGAGTAAATAAAAAAGTAGTATGCATATGTATTTAAGTACATACTAAATGAAATGTTTAGATTTTTTTAGCGCATGTGATACTAAATCATAAATACTTCGTATATCGTACTATTATTATATTTTGTATTTTATATAGTTTACGATAAACACGTACAAAGCATATACTACATACATATATTATATATTGCATTTTGCATCATAGCTGTCAAGCTATCATACAATTTGGTTGATTTTTTTTTCACTAGAACTAAATTTCTAGCACGTATTATTGTTAGTATCATCGAGGATCATAATATTAATTAAAATAACACAGTATTTATGTAATTGCGAAACCATAATATTTTTATCATGTAAACTAGTTTTAATAATAATGATAGATTTAATATTGTTTTCAAATGCATGTATAGAGTACATATCATATATATAGTTCTTAGTACGTATGTCCATGTACTTGACGACTAAATTAATATCAATAATATTATAGTAATATGTAATATATTATAAATATTAAATATAATTAACTGTAATAATAATAATAACCGTTTTATCAGATTTAAAGGACAATATACGATTCACTATCGACAGGTTAGTAAAAGACGAAGTGTGTACAGAGATAAATATAGGTAGGTAAATGTACGGCAAAGGACGATTTAATTTACGTTTATGAATATATAATAATATAATATTGATAATTATATTATGTTACACTTATATTTATATTTACATCGACAAAAACGAACTTTTATAATAATAATATATAATATTACATATCTTCGATATCTTATCATATATTTATTTATTTCAGTTTTATTTATTTATACTATGGCATTAGTATTTGACTTTGACTGCAAAATTCTGGAAATATTTGGATTATTTGATTCAATAAGTTCATCAGGGGATGTTAAGCCACTAGATTCCTGCATATTAATATTTGTTGAATTATTATTATTGTTATTGTTATTACCGCTACTACTACTACCACTTACAATGATGTGATCACTTGCACTTGTAGGATTATTTTCATTCATATCCGTTATATTTTCTACTTCCGAGTTAACTAGCACAGTTTGATGATGATGAGATTTTGATGATAACGTCTTCAACTTTTTGTCTGTACCTACAACTACTACTTCCGCATTATCGATGGAAGAGTGACTTGAATGTTGGATCGGAGAAGATTCTGGACTTGAAGAGACATTGTTCGAGGAATGGACTTCAGCATGAATACTTTTATGACTATGATTATTACTACTAGCATTACTGGCTGAATTTGGTTCTGAAGACGCAGAAGAACTATCAAATTCATCATCATCAGCTCCATCATCTTCATCCTCATCATTTTCAGTTGATGACTCTGAATTTTGAATAATTGTTCCTCGTTGTTGTTGCTGTTGTAATTGTTGTTGATGTCTATCTCTCATTCGTCTTTGAGCTCGTCTAAATGGATTTTCTCTTTGTTGAACAAATGTACTTTGAGCTGTAGGTGGAGCTGAAGATGTTGATGCCTGAAGTAGGGGAGCCGTTTCTGATTCATCAGAATCCTCAGAATCTGAAAAACGTTCCTCAGCCAAAACAACCTATAAAAACATTGAATACATCAGTTATACAAGTGTGTAAACAATAAAAAGAAAAGAAGCAAAACAAAAAATATTGAGAATTTAGAGCATTGCTGTATTTTGTATAATACATGTAGTTTTTTTTTGTAATCAAAATGTAATTCCTTTACTTTTCGTTTACAAATTGGACAAACACGTCTTCCTTTTGTTAGCCATGGATCGATACACTCCTGTAAAAAAGGCCAAACAGATTCATATAATATATTAATATTCTAGTCTATAAAGAAAGTAGTACGAAAAATGTACAGAAATTGACAAGTAACAACAAAGTGATACAAGTTTAAAACATATTATGTTATAGTTTCTTAATGTTTTGTACCGTATGGAAACCGTGGGAGCATGGCAATACTCTTATTTTGTCATTCAATACAAAATCCTCAATACAAATAGCACAGGTTTCATAAGGGTCACCCTTTGTCCATTTTTGTGTAGGAAGTTTTTTAAGGGCAGAAGCGGGTAGTCGTCGTTTTCTGTTTCGTCTTCTTTCCCTCAAATATCTAATACATTGCTGCCATAACTGTTGACAGCAATAAATTCATTTTGAAGTGAAATATTATGTATACATTATACATTTTTATACATTATACATTTTTATAGAAACAACCATGACGCATGAAACTACGTCCATTGATAAATTAATTAGGATATATTTATAAAAGGAGAAAATTATTCCACCAATTTTGTTCTTACCAAACGTACCATAAAAAGAAGAACTATAACGAAACAAACACCAACTACGATTGCAAAAGGAAGTATGTAGCCATTAAAAGAGAAATCATCCTGAATCCTGATATAAAACCTATTCAAACACAGTACAATGATATGATATAATACTCAATTTTTACATATATACAGAAAGTCTAAAAAATAAAATACAAAATATACACATAATATAGAATTTCATTTCATTTCAAAGGTGAAGATAACCATGAAAGTAATTAAGCATATAATTATATATAAACAAAATAGCATATACCTATTTGGATAGGAAAACTCTTCATGTAACAACTTTCCATCATAATCTCCAATAAAGACGGCAAAAATATTCAGTTTTGAATCATCTTGAACTCCCATCGCAGCTGTACTATTCATTCCAACATTATGGACAATGATTGCATAGTATGAGGCATTTTGAGCATTTTCGATTTTAGTTTGGAAATCTACAGAAAAATGACATTTTATATAGTCATAAATACACATTTTATATATTGTTTACAAATTGAATAATAATAATGGTCGGAAAAGTTCTCATTGCATTGGGAGTTTCATTTTGTTTCAAAATTATTAATTCAATGAAAGTACAGATAGACTATGTCATTGTATATATATATATGTAAACCAATGAAGATTTCCTGTAAAAATTTATACCACAATCATAACGTCGTGCAAGAAGAATCCAATGGACAGGAAACGGGTAAGATGGTGGTGGTTTGACAGGAGAACAGGCATTCGGTGGATCTGCATAAATGACATAACCCTTGATGTCATATATGGCATCTTGGTCTGGTATAAATCGAGCTGGCTCATCCTGAATTACAGCAACTGTTTCATTGGTTAATTCGTTAATGACGGAAATTGTAGCTAAAACTGATGATGATGACAGAATGGAGGAAATAATCAAGGTCAACAAAACACTTTTGTAACATGACATTGTTGTTCTTATTGTTACAGCTGAACTTAATGGTTGAACAGTGGACGATGGTGACATTTTGTTGTATATATATATTTCTAGGTATTATATATATAGGTTTCACAAAAATGATTTTATGAGGCCATCACTTTGATTTCAACAATACTAAGACGGAGCACAACAACATGAAACATCAAGAAACGCCAAACAAAATCTGAGGGCCATTAAACATCAATAGGTAGTAGTAGAATAACAAAAAATCCTTCTCCTCGTCAATAAATTTAAAGTTTTGTCAATGCAATAAAAAGACTTCATTCTTCATTCCTATAAAAGAAAGTGAAAAATAAGAAAGTTTACAGTTTAGTTTTCAATCATATTATTATACCTTTTAAAACACTCTAGATTCTAGATAATGATATTATTTTATGAAAATTTGAACAACAACAAATGACATTTTTACAAAATGTACAAGGGTGTTTTAAAATGATAAACAATGTATATTATATTTGTGCAGTCCATAAGAACTTAATGTATATTATGGTTACCTAAATGATTTTTTATTATTTGTGTAGTCAGGGGTCAGTTTTTCTAAAAATAGTTTGAACATTCAGATCTATGCTCTTTAAATGCAAAACTAAACAGTGATGTCATTGACAAAAAAGAATGTTTTCTAATTTTATTTTATTTTATTTTTTTAATTTCAATATACTACACTACTTGGATTAATCAGTGTTTTTTTATTATGGTTATTATACTTTTCATGGCACCAAAGATGATTATTAAAAAGATAATCACACTTAATTTCAAGGATAATAAAATTGCACTAATATAAAAATTATAAAATGGATACACTTAAATTGTGACACAATATACCATTTAACGTATAATAATACTTATATACTATATAATAATAATACTACGACTATAATAAAACCTATACATTTACAAAGTTATAAAAGTTTTGAATTACAAAATTACAGCGTTTGTATTTTATCTATTATCTTCCTCAAACTAGTGATGCACATTTTTATGTAAATATTATGTATTTAAATACTAATACACAGTTGAACTACATAATTACATTTTGTAAATAAATATTTCCTGACAATAAACAATATAAATTATAAGCACAGTTTACAGTTCTTAGTAAGAACTTAGAAAACTATGTTGTTTTCAAAGTGATGCTTGATGCAAACTGAATGTTTATGATTTTTGTTTTGGTGCGTAGTTCCTATATTTTGAAAGTGCATTCAAAAATGAACAAAAAATTAAAAATACTTTTAAAATTTTAAAGACGTTTGATCTAATATACTTGCATTCACTTTATCTAAATAACATCAAACTCTAATAGACTAATAGACGAATGTGTAATTAATAAGGGCGCAACTTGAAACTTAATTGCCATTTGTTAGCTGTCAAGTGTATCAATGTCTTACTGAAATTGTCAATCGTCACCTTGATTTCATTATAAAAAATTAACAGATTGCCTAGTCTAGGAAAAAAGGTAAAAAGTCTTTCACAGTTTGTTTTATGTGATGCATCAAAATATTATAATCATTAATAAAAGCATATTAAATTGATTCACAGATGTATTTGTAAGCATGTACATTTTTGTTTTGTTAATCATCGTATGTCATAATATTCATCATTTTGTAAAATGAATGTTTGTGTTTTGTATTTTATATAATACAAATACATGTACATATCATGCAATATCCAGTGTGTGTACTTTGAATACAAATAGAGACAAATATCAAATATCTGTACGATGTACGATAGTACAGTTACCAGTTTAAAGCAGAAACTATTTACAAGATAGTACTTACGTATAAACGTATAACATGCAATATTGTATTACGGAAAATGGAGGTGTATCTAGTATCTCTACGAAATGTATTATAGTTTTTATCTATAGTTTTTTTTATCATGGTTGTTTTAATAATAATAATAATATATTACTTTTATGTACTTATAGATGGGCGCAGTAGCATCATGTTGTCGTTCTTGCTTTGGTTCTGATAAAGACGGTGATAATTATGAAACAATCGGGGGAACAACAACTCCTACTGATCCTGAAGAACGAAGACGTCAGGTTGCGGAAGCAGCTGAGAAGCGACGGCAGGAAGCTGAACATCGAGGTACGTGTCTTTTATTTACCTTTGAATAAATTATCATTTAATTTCATAATACTGACTATGTTTTGTTTTATGGATCAACACTAACAATAATAATTGTACATGAGTTTCTAATTATCTAAATTTTTATACTTTTCATATGATTGCAGGAGTCAAAGATCCGGAAGCTGTACGAAGAATGAAAGAACGTACAGAAAAACGAGAGCAGCTAGAAGAAGAAATGGAACGAAGAGGTCAACGAGCAGATGAACCAGGATTAACGTGGACTGTCAAATGATTAGACCAATAGAGTTTTTATTCATATTTAATTATCATCTTTCACTTACATATGTAATATATTATTACAAAGTATAAAATAATGAAAGTTTTTTCATCTTCTTCTCAAATCGACGGTACGTAATCTGATTTTTCCTCTCCCTTACTTACTATTACATTCTCTATTAATTCTCCATGTTCCTTTTAAATCACAATTTTTGAACATTTGAGAAAATATGCAATATCATCGATTATCGATACTTTTGTCATGAACTTGCACTGTAACAAAACACAAAAAGTAAGCATAATTTTATGCTTTTTCACATTAGATTTTTTTTTTGTATTCATATTCTATATTTAGTCTATATGTATAGTAATAATTATTCAAAAATCTTTGAACTTTAAATGTACCTTTTGGACAATAATGTATAATGTATTATGCCAATGTCTCTCGAGTTTTCAACATTGAAAATGATTGTTCAATATTTTTTATTATAAATTAACTTAACCTCAACTTGTACAATATATTTACAAGCTGTTGTAAGATAACTAAGCGAAACCTATTTTTAACGGTTATGAGTTATGAGTTACGAATTTTGACGCGATAAATGTACTTTTTAATTCTCGATTCATAAAGAGTAAGTGAGACCTATAACCCATAACGTATTTATTATATTATTTCAATCGACATTTATTGTTGTACATAATTAATGAAAAGTATTATATTATGTTTCCGGTTTCCGTAGTTTGTATGAATTTTCGTTTTAAAACGTACGTATATTATGTAGCAAGACTGTTTTGCCGTATTTGATATAATCGTATACAATATACAATTGTTGTGAATGAAATACTTATAATAATATTATGTGTATATTCATAAAAGTAACTTTATGCATTAAGATAAGTATGAATTTAGAATCCATCTCGAAGGAATTTTTAACTAATATTATACGAGAGCATAATAAAATAAAAAGGCCTTATTTTTGATTTTCGGTGCAGATTAATTGAAATTGTACATTGTACATTGTACAAGGTGTAAAAAAGTAATTATTTCATTTGATTTGCCTCTGGTTTGTTATTCGTTATTTACACATGTTAATCGAATCATAACTATCAAAAGGGGAACAACAGGAAGGAAAATAGTTCGGCTACGCATTACGCGTATACTTATTTATATTTAACCGATATTTGCCATCCCCAAAATTTTTGGAAACAGTGATTCAGTAGTATTATTATAGATTTTAATATTTCAACATAGCAAATTTCTGTCATCAAAAACAGACAACTTGGCGCTATTTGCTATTTAACATGCCTTCATATACACATACATACATACATACATATAATATATGTATAACACTTCATATACGGGAGAAAAAGATTGAATATAATTGTAAATCGTAAATACAATGAATAATACATTCTATAGGTATATAGAATTTATGGCAGCTGATAATATAGGTCTGTTCCAAATCGTGGACAAAGTAACTAAATAATATTCAGACAAAACAGTACATACAGTGTTATTATTATTATTGTTGTTATGAATCATAATATTGTATGAGCACAAGTACATAACTGTGCATAACAATATCTAAAAAAAAAACATTTGCATATAATCATATGTGAAACAAAAGGAAAAAAAACACAGAATGAATCCAACATGTATCAACACTCAACGCCAAAATAGTACCTTATATACACCATATATATAGCATAACAAATTCTGCAAGTTGATATATTATTATTATCAGCTTTCCGTATAAAATCAAGCGAGTGCTACTTCTGGTTTAAGATTATAACCTCTCGTCATAGCTTGGTCTTCAAATTTTCATCTTCATGCTTCTGATTCTAATTTGATATGGTTTTTTTTCCTCATTTCATTTCCAACATACTTTTTTCCTCCTCTACCACATTCTATATTCTGTATTATTGTATTTGAATGGTAAAAGAAGAATAAAATTAATAAACTAATTAATAACCCATGTATACACTACACTGCGTGTATGCACACTGTAGACAGTATACAGATAGTAAGCAGCAATACTAATTTTCTGTTAAACGACATAATTGTCAATTTCCTCACACATACATAAGATTTGTATTTCAACTACAATTTCCGATCTTCGGTTGTCATCAGAGGAATTTATGCATGATTTATGGATAAAAGTTGTTGCAAATTGCATTTCCTTTCCTTTCCTTTGAGATGGCACAGTCAAGTGATTCCCGGACTGTGAACCTAATTTTCGATTGTAGACTGTGGACAAAGAGACCTTTCCCCCTTTTCTAGACAAACAGATACACAATGAACACGTTACACTTGTACATAGTACGTGGTACGTGGTATATTGTATCGATAGCTCAAATTTTCCACATGTAGAGAAAGTAAGGAGGCATTTCATGTCAGTCACAGTTCTTTAAAATATAATTAATTAGTCGATTCACCTATTTTTAACGTGTACATAAATTTTTGCTGTATCGTGATACATGAATTTGACTGACCTATATTTTTCATACACCAACTTGAAAGAAATTAGTCAAACCATATCTGTAAATATGAACTATCCAGAGGCCATGATATTGTATTTAAAAAATGTACATTAGGGACACAGAATAACACCAGTATTAGAAATTAGAATGTAATCTGAATGTGCAGCACTTAATTTATAAATTTTAAATTTACATGCAAAAATACACACGATGAGGAAGAAATGACAATACTATATTAAGTCTTGTATTTTGTGGCTTGTGACAATATGAACAAAAGACAAAAGAACGTCCAAATTATTATCTATATATACGCATACTTATTATGTATTATCCTTGTATATTGCACATTGTACACTTTTGTCTTTGTTCAGTAGATTTTTGTCCTGCTATTCAAATTCTTCGTTTTCAACAAGATGTAGCATGTAGTAATGTAGTATATAGTGAAAAACACACGAGGCACTAGACCAGGGTGTATATAATATAATTGGATAGAAAAACACATAAAAAATTTCATGAAAGTCATGCTGTCCACTGTCCATCACAATCATCACGTACTTGTCGTACTCGTAGTTGTAGTTTTTATTGTAAATGAGCTTAAAACAAAAGAAAGGGGTAACAAAGGGAAATTTGTCATCACTCATCACTCATACATGTGCATATGTATTGCTTTCCTGGCTCATTTTCTGTGTCAATTACCGATGTAATATAGAGAATATCACGGTAATAGTACTACCGTAATATATTAAATATTAATATTGTCAACGTATAAACATGTAGATTGTATAGATACATATTTAAACCTCCATAAGATAAGGAAGTTATTTTAATACTGAACAATAAAAGTGTTACTCCGTACTCAGTGTCATAAAATTTAAGAGATATGCGACGGACTAGAAAACTTGGAATCTCGGATCTTGAATCATCCTTGGATTGACGATTGACATTCCAACTTCCAGCATAGTTCACTCTTCTTGGTTCTTAATGTCCCATGTCCTCTGAAAATTTCAGTTTCATTTCAGTTTCATTTACTCGAATCACATGAAATAAGATGGAAGTGTGTATAATTCACACTTTGGTCGTAAGTCGTAAGGTTTTATGTTAACAAGCATCCAGATATGATATTGGACCATGCATGAAAAATACTCTTGTGTTTGAATTCGACACAAGTAAATATTAAATATACATAATACAAAAATATGCAGTACAAAAATAGGTAGCAGGAATTTACAAGTGAATTCTCATACACACATAGGTATTTAATAAAGGATTTGCAAATCTATGATTTTGACAAATTTTGCAGTTGTAAACTTAACAGCAGGTGTAAATACCATTAACACTGTAAAACATTCCTGTGCATTCGGATAGTTCCATATGAAATTTCCATTAAGATTTCTCGAGAAGTTAGACATCGTCATATACAGTAGATACTAGATAGACACACGAAATTATTCAGACACGTAGATATCTAGGTATTTATTTCTATATTTTCTGAGCTAGTATAGACTTGAATTGATGAACGAGTACAGATAATGTGTACAGTGTACACTGCACTGTACACACGACAAGTTTACTTGTAATTCTATTATAGCATGCTTTAGTTCAAAGTCCTCGTCAAAGTATTTGGGATGTAAAACATAAATATAAATATTATGATTGAATCGTGCATTTTGCATTCTGCGTTCCGTACCGTGGTAGTAGTATCTACATCTATGCATTCGTAATTCGTAATACGTGTACAGTGTACAGTGTACATGTGATGTATTGTTTGGACAAGGAAAATTTACATGGAACATATGGCCATCATTTAAAATTTTACATCATGAATGAGTCGAATTCCATCTTTCTCAATGTACAATGTATTCATGATGTCGTCAATTTATTTATTGTACGTGAAGAGTATATCCGTAAATCTTTAATTTGAGTGTATTTTCATACAAAATAATATTAGCTCCACTCATCCATAATCCATACACAATACACACATTGCTCTAGACTAAAGTATTGTGTGTACTGCATACATTTTATTTTATTTTGGTTGTAGAAGCCTTTATACACATTGAAATATATTATATAGTTCTGAGAAATCAACCCATATCTAAAATCTAGACAATCTACAATCTACACACATTTCTTTTAATATACTATACACATATCTCCTATCTGTTTGTATCTTTACTCTTTACGTGTTTCAAAGGAGAGAGGAGAATGAGCAACAAATTTTCTTTCTCTTTACACTGTACATACAATAAATGACTAAAAGCTATAAATTGATACGTACAACAAGTTGAATTTCTCTGAATGGAGTTCAGAGAAATGTACCTTTGTTCAGGATTCAGGATCTATATGTTTCATGTTTATACTTTTATGTTTTCCATTCCTATTTCCTTTTACCGGCTGATCTATTTCTCAGTTTACGATATACTTTGTGAGCAATGAAATGAAGTTTGGAATGATTGACATTTTACATTTTTACAAATGTAGGTGCATGCTTGAAAATAACATGAAATAAATAAACAAAACAAATCACAACAGATCCACTCACACTTACTTATTTATCTCTATTATGATCATTCTTCAAACTTCAACATTTGTATTTTTCCTTGTCTGAATGTGAAAAGAAAATGAAAAGACGTGGTTGAGATTTTTGTTTTGTTTTGACTTTGGTTTAGAATTGAAAATTTTTCCTGTTTTCAAGTGTTCAAATGTTCAAATGTTCTCCCTCGTGTACGTTGAGGCCGAAATCCTGAGAATTGTCTTGTTTAGAAAATTTTTGTATACCAATTACAATCGGAAAACCACAACCACACTCACCATCTTCTACATTCTACATGAGACATGATAAATTCATGTCATACATCATAGATACATTATACACAATACACAATGCATATTGCGTATCATCAATCTGTAGCTGCAATTTCTACACTTGGACTTTTGTATCATGATTCATGATTTCTCCAATATAACTATGAAATTCTCTTCTAATTTCTTTGTTGTAATATTGTTGTAAAGTGCAATTGCACGTGTATTATCTATAGGCATACAACATGATGAAGAGAAAGGATGATTGAAAATGGGATCTAATATTGGTGTCTAGTGTCTACATGATCTAGTGTTTACAATTTACAAGTGGTATAATGTACTATTTACTACATAAAAAATGCTGAGTTTTGTATCAACAATCAACGGATTGTGGGAATAAACTTTCATTGTCACTTTTGATTCTTGATTCTTGATGTCTTGATGTCATACGCACGCTTGCTAATACATAGATACATAGTACTTTCCTACACTAAAACTTATTGCGACTAATTTGCATTCACTCACGTGAACTCAAATTGTTAGTGTTCAATGTTCAAGTGGTGCATGTTGAAAAAAGTTGACAGTGAGATTGTTATTTTACCCCTCATTTCTCCCAATTATTCATTTTTCATATTCCATATTCCACTTTGAACTCATATTTTCATCTGCATGTTCTACAGGTGCGCATTGATGAGAAAATCTTTACAGACTGAGTGCAACTGTGTAGACTGTAGACTGTAGACTAGAGTGCATCAAATTTACATGTTTTGAGAAAATTTAAGTCAGGACCCCGTCATATTGTTCCTTTTGATGTAA
>JAQGBH010006226.1:0-12858 GCA_034698265.1 Sminthurinus aureus | reverse complement strand
GTATTAAGGGTAAAACTGATATCATTATTTTCTTCATTTTTCCTAAACATGTGGAAAAAAAAACGAAATTAATTTTAAATGAATAGAGTATAGATTTATATGAAACAAAATTATTATGCATAATGCTATTTTAACTTTTAACAATAATAAACAATAACAATGAAAACAAAATCTTACTCTAGGACAAAAAAAGTTCCTCGTGTCGTGCCAACAGCAACACGATTTCCATTTGGCTCATACTCGTGACCTAGTATATCTGTGTACACATCCACAACTTGTTGAGGAACACCCATCTTGAACACTTGTTTAATATATCCTCCTTAATTATTCAATTAAACTTCAACTTTAATGCACTTTTATCACTTTTATTCCACTTTGATCAAATTTATTTTTTATTTCAGGTGCCCGGGAAATTCGTCAAAATTCGAAATCTAGTGCAATTTCTCAAGGATTTCGTGCTCCAACTTTTTTTACACGCATACGCAAATTTTGTTTGGCTGGTGAAAGTTTTGTTTTTTTCAACCAAATATCTGCTTTCTTGACAAACTAAAATCAACATTCATCAGATAAAATATGTTCTTTTTTACTGTACACTGTACATGTATCATCTGTTTGTCCACTGTTATGATTTCGTTTGGAGACTATACAATTGACAATACACAATTATGATCATATCGACTTGGCATTTTCAGTGACCTTTTCTCATCATCACACAATTTAAACGTTTTGGGGTCTATGTTTTATTGAACGTTCTGGTGTATACTGTACACCTGATGAAAATGAACTATTCTTTGAACTATGTTACGTGCTACTAGAATTTCAGATTTTAGACATACATATTAGATGCATACAGCGTGTAGTAGATAAAAATATCCATCATACATCATACTCCACACATTATATGACAGTATGTTTTCTGCGTGTGGCTTATTTTTCAGTTTCTAGTAGCTTTTGCCTGGTAGTTGATTTTATTTAGTTCAAGTCATTACCTATACCTATTATATATTATATGTATATATACGCATTCTCACTCTCACAAGTGTACTTCCATTCGGAACACTGTTATATATATATACACATTATAAACATATCTATTAGATAAAAAGATTATAATTTTTGAAAATGAAAGATGTTTGCCAACTTACACTATAATACAATATCATTATTTATATGTATACGTGTGTGAGGCGTAAATGGTTGGCTGGAAGCAGCAAGTAGAATAAAATGATAGTATTAGCTGTTGCACATCATAATGGTTTATGATACGGTAGAGTATTTATAATAAACTGTATAACATAGTGCCTAGACGTATCAATCTGTCACTATTGTATAGTAACTATTAAATATGATTATAATGTATCCCAACAGGCTTTTCCTCCATGAGCATGTGTACTGGCTATGTGTAGTGAGCAATTACGGAGAATCTCTGTCAATATACGTAAACAATGAGTTAGTAATAAAATAATGTGTGTTTTATTGGCAATCGACGATACATGTCGTATGTAAAGTGAATCCTCCTGAATCTTCGGTGTTAGATGTTAGATGTACTTACGTGTAAGTATAGCGTTTCAACTATTATACACATATGCATGTACAATGTACATGCGTAATGTATGTAGACATGTATTATTTATGCATCAGTAATCAGTATAGTATAGATATTAGATATCAAAATGTGGAGTAAATTGTAAAAAAATATTCAAATTCAAATAATTCTTTCCAGTTTCAAAAGTATCTCAGTTTTTTACTTTTCTTATAATATTATTTTATGTAGTAACAAGTTTTTGTGGACAGATTGTAAATTGTTGGTTGTAGCAGATGGAGTTTTTAGCATAAAAAAACCGAGAAGCTGATGAACTACATCTTATTTCATACTTTGTGTCTAGCATGGCACTTGATGCTGTTTTACAATGTGAATAAAAATTGTTCAGAATTCAGAATATACAGTTTTATCATGCATGTTATATATACATTTATGCACACACTTTTTACATTTAGTGGTGGTGTGAAGGTGTGAAAAGAAGGTTGACTTTGAATTCAGGGAGTTGGACGTATTCATGTATATTTGAGTGGATGGGACAGGATTGGTGGTCCCGACTTTCTCAATCTCCTCCTCCTTTTTTCTCCTCTCAGTTTCGAAATTCTACTCCACGGAACACCGATCCAAAGTCAAAGAACCATGCAGAAAATATAATACTAGCACAATTCAAGTCATGAGGTGGATGTGAAAACCCTGTATGAAAAAGTATCAGAGCATCTTATTATTATATTAGTGTATACAACGGATTTACATTATTTATCATCAATCGGGAAACAAAAAGTCAACAGTTAAATTCATTCATCATTATATCAGCATCAACAATATTATCAGTTCAAATTGGTTTTCCTTTAGTTTTATTGCTCATTTGTTGTACATTCTGTACTATAAATCTCTAGATTTTGTGAACAAAATCTGAAAATTCTTTTTGGATAAACAGTAAATTATACAACATATTTTGTTTCATGTTCTCGTATCCATCGTATGATAATATCGTTGGTCGTTGTGTTCACGTAAAACGGTGTGTTTACGATATACAAGGTTTAAAATCAAATCAATCCAATTATTGAACACAAACTGTTCATATTTGTGCGTGTGTGAAGATGTGGGTGTAATCAACAGAGGATCACTATAATAAAATATATTATTATGTAAATAACTCAAAGGAACTTGAGACTGTCTATTAAAAAGTTTACGATAATAATTTATTATTATTATAATTATTATTGTCTGTAACTGTCTGATATTTCTTTTATGCGTACATCGACTTGATGTTAGCATAACAAAGTATTATTAATTATTACCGTGATTAGTATTCTCCATCATCAAAAACTAGTTACAAACGTGGTCTAAAGTGTGAAAAAAGTGAGTGTTATTTAACATTTAATATAAATTATTGCAATCAAAAGATGAGTCTCAATTCATTATCATAAAAATAACGTACAAAATGGACAGTATATACGTTGTGTACAATTATATATATATATATACAAAGTCGTCGTAATAAAATACACTGTATAAATAATGAGTAATGCAGTACAAAAATTGACATGGGTAATCATCATTATCAATTAGTACCATGTACAATATAATAATTTCTAAAAAAGACGGTGTTCTATGCTACTCTAGATTCTAGTGTACTGTGTAAAGTATTATTATAGTAAAAAAAATATTAAATTAATAAACACTACCACCATACATTATTATTCAGTATACAGTGTAACGTGTGTAAAGTGCGAGTTTTGAGTTTTAAGTGCATTGTGACTTTTGTGACTTTTGTGACTTGTGACTGACTTCATATATTAATAAGAGAGAAAAAAGAAAGAACGAGAGAGAGAGAGAAAATTTGTCGTCGTCATTTTATACATGACGAGAGTGATTGAGGTCATACAATTGACAATTGGAGTTGAATTACTTTTGGTCGACTAAAATGACACGACCATTAACCATCAAACTCGAGTATCAGCATTTTGGCACGTTCAACTTCAGTCAAAGTTCCAGCTCATATTTCACTAAATAACTATACTAGTAATTCTATGTACTTATATGTACTTCCACTGCTCCTGCTACACATTTCGTTTCTATTGACTATTGACATTTGAAAACGAAAAAAACGATCAAGAAATAAATCAGAAAATTTTAGCAAACCCTTCTCTTCGTCTCCTTATTATTGAAACTATACCAAAAAGAAATATAAATAATACACACGCATTTATTTATTATATATTTTTTTTATCTTTTCTTTCTTTTGTGTTTTCCGTTTCCATTTTTTCCGTTTGCCTTCCCTATGAATGGAGATTTCAGAATAATGTCTCAAAATAATGGAGATGCTCATATACACTCGATACTTCAGACTACGGTACAAAAACCTCTCTACATAAATAAACAATCGTTTTTTATGATTATGCTCATGTATTATGCCTTTCATTCATCGCCCTTTTTCAATTTTCTCCATTTCAACTCTTTTCATGTAAATATTTTGATGCATATATTATTATGGACTCATGTCACTTAAATATCTGTAATCTATGGGGTGGAATGAGAATCGAAGGGTTAATTTTTCCCTTACTTTCTGTAATACGTTGATTTCTGACGTCTGACAAGAATTTGATCTATATTATGCTAGTTTTAGCTTTACACGCGTAGCGAGTACAACAAAAACTGTCAGTAGATTTAGTATTATAAAGACAAGAATTTGTCCTTCATTTTTTATTATTCATCATCTGAATGATTGTCATGCACACAGAATCTAAATGTAGTTAGTAGATAGTTAAAGCAGGGATGAGGAGAGAAGAATGCAATAATAATGTGAGTTCTTCAGAGTTCTGTTCTATTCTAATGTGTCTATATTTATGTGCGCATATTTAGAAAAGTGACAAAATTGATACGTAGCGTAAAATATTTTTCTAACATAATCGTTCACTAGCTAATAAAGTTAGTTAGTTGCATATGAATTGTCATGTAGAAATAAATGAATAAATACCTCGATACATATTACATATTATAATAATGGTGATATAATATAATATTATAATACATATTCAAATACTATTGTATATAATATGTAATTGACTATGTATAATGTATGTATTTTAATAGTGAAATTACTAAAGTTAAAGGAATTGCTTGACTAAGCGAATAATGGTGAAAAAAAGTAGGACATATTTCAACACAAAAACGGACTCACTCGCTCACTCACTTTTGACTATTGACTATAGCTCACATGCACATTGTTGCCATTCAATTGGAATTCGTTTGGTCGTTGTAATAATTAATATTGTAATAATAATGAGACGTATGCATGTATCACACTATTATAATGCGTATCTACTTTTGAAACTGTGTACTGCTGTGTATACTGTGTACACTACTTAAATATATTATAACTATACATGTCACAGTTTTATTTAATTTTACTTTATGACAAGAAGACCAAGAAGCAATGTAAAAAATATACCAGGGCTTAACTTTTGTGTGTGTGTGTGTGTGAAAGAGTGTGTGCATGTGTGTCATAATAATATCATAATAATATATCAAAGATAGAAAGATAGATAGATAAATAAATATTTATTATACTTATTGTACTAGTTATTACACACATAAAGAAGGAAAGAAAGCTGTATCTTCGTCTGTACTTATATTGTGCATTCTGCATTCATTTTACAGATAGAAACATAAATAATAAAAGTACATTGAGCAGATCAATAGATATATATAGACGCTTTAAATATTAAATACATCATAATACATTATGGATTACAATTTGATGATGCAGGAACTGGAGATGAGAGGAGCTGATGATGATTCCGTGGATTCTATAACTTCAAATAGTTCGATTAATCAAGGCTGTACAAATATTACGAATAGTAATAGTAACACAAACTCGATACAACATCAACATCATTCATCTGAACAAGAAGACCAACAACAACAACAACAGCATCAAGAACAACAGCAAAATACAAAAATCAAATGTGAGTACGAGAGGGACTTGATTGTAAATCCAGGAAACCATCAGTCCCATCATCATAATCATAATCATCACCAGTCACATCTTTCACATCATCAACAACAACAGCTTCACCCCTCATCCCATCATCCACATTCAATACACACACAACTTTCATCCAATTCCTGCGGCACTGGACCTGGAACTGGAGCGGGCACAGGTTAGACATGGATATTCAATTACCTATTTATAACTTTTAGTTTCTTTTGCCCTTTAATTTTTTTATATACACGTACTTATCTTAATTATGACTTGTTTTTACTATACTACGTACTACACGATACACGTACATTCACTTTGGCATATTTCCCTCCTTTCATGTTAATTTGTACCGATTGCACTTTGACATAGTAATTTAGTGGTATTTAAAAAAAAAGAAAAACATGATAATTAATCATCATCATCATATTTTGATGCGTATAAAAATATTATTCTAAAAAACTTGTTTGTGTGTGTGTAAGTGTTAAGATGTGGAGTGTGTAAAATGAGATTTGTGTAAATGGCTAGAATCTAGAATTACAATACAAAATACAAATCAGGACAGGACTATAAATTATATCAAAGCTACATAATCATCAGAACCATGAAAAAACAGCTTGACTAATACTTAATACTACTTTTGATTTTTGATATCATGTGATTTTTGTGATTTGAGATATCAATATCAGTTTTGAGTTTGTGATTGCGATATTTGATATTTTCCAACTTCCTCTTTCTTTCTTTCTTTCTTGTTTCTGTTTTTATTATCACGAGGAAAATAATAATAATAATAATGTAATAATAATAATAATAACATCATCATGATGATGTTTACTACTCAAAATCTACTACTAATAATATTCTGTAGTCCTCTGTCCAATACCGATTGTATATCTAATTTCTATAACAAACAGAATATATTATATAGGTCTTTTTCAATGGAGAAAAGATACTTTTACTTGCTTGCGTTTTTATATGCATGTGCTTGACTATATTATATACACACACACACACACACACAGAATACAGAATGTGTGTATAATATTATGTATTTAATATTATTGTATTATGCTTCCTTCATTTTTCAAATATGTATCTGTGTTGTGCGACTGTCAATTCATTCAATGAATCATCACTGAATTCGTCTGTATATAATGTGTATATCGTATATCGTATATATACTATATAGGCACAATTTATATTTGTGTGTTGTAATAACACTAAAACAATCATTAAAAAACAATAATATTATACATTTTACGTATGCATATAATATAAAATATATAGTCGCATCAACATTCAACATCTTGAACATGAACTTTCCGCTTTACTATTATTATTTTTTTATTTGTCTTAATCTGCTAAAAGTTTTCAGTAAACCCTGATTTTAACTTTTAATCAAAAAAATTTAAATACAGTACGAGCAAAGTTTAAGGTCGACAATAAAACAGGTCCTTTGCCATTTATCGTTTACGGTTTAGAGTTTATGAAATTTTTAGTGCAGAAACCTCATCTTTTAGAACAATAAATCAATGGGTGTAAAAAAAACGATTTCTCTTTATAGCTTTTTGCTTATCTCATTTTTACAGTTTTGACTCTTTCTCGGTCCGCTGTCCTCTGTACGATGTACGATTCAAAATTCAAGTACTCAGTACTCAAGTACATGTAACAGTTAAAAATTATGCTGCAATTTGTACTATATTTTAATATTGAATATGTTATTTATGCGATGTACATTACTATTGTTAATTGTAATGTATATTGTGTAGTTATGTAAAGGAATTATCTTTCTGAACTCTGTGCTCTGTGTACTGTATATTACAGACATTATAGTTCATCTTCTTTCTATTTTCTATGCAATATTGTGCAATATATAATATATAGCAGTGACACTGACAAAAAAAGAAAAGACGGTTCAGACTTTGGTCCCTTTATTAGTTATTCTTCTCCAGTTTTTTTTGAAGACAGGAAGTTTTGTTTCTCTCACGAGATAATCGGTAATCGGTATTTGTCGTCAAATCAAAGGAAAGAGTTGGAGAAGAAAAAGAATGTGGATAATGTATGTAGGAATAAGAATAATCTAGAATTTCGAATGCTTATTTAGAAAAAATATGGGTGTGCTAATATTTTATATTTTATCATGTAGTCATTAGTAGTCAGTAGTCAGCAGTACATTGTAAATTGTAAAGCCTACTTGTGTGTGAAGTGTGAAGCAAGTCACCAATGAGTACAAAGACAAAAAGATGAATACGGAGCAAAAAAAGCACAAGAACAATAACTTGCTTATCCAGAGTTTATACTTTATACTCAATGCTCGTATCTCGTGTACCTATATAATCCATAACGTACATTATTACAATCTTTTATATTATTGTACCTAGTAGTAACTGCTATAGATGTGGAGTATTTTTTCTGTAATTTCTTTGAGTTCTATATTCTATAATATAATCTCTTGCAGGAATAATTATATCAACATACAACATACACACGTTATGTTATTATATCGATCGAGTTTAGTTTGTTAATTCGTGTATGTATTTAGTATTTATATGTACAATGTACACGATCAACTATTGTGTCATCATGACGGTTGACGGTTACATATATTATGTTATATCCATGTACAATGTACACAGTACAGGGATACATAATACATACATATTCATTATCTGTGGATTTCTGGAAGTGTAAACAAACCGACTGTCAGACTTTTTAATTACGGCATTGCAAATTGCAAAGCAGGGAGTGGAGAATTTACACAGAATTTTTCATCTATTCCTTTTGACTTTTGGCACAAGAAAGAAAGAAAGAAATAATGACACTTAGCATTTACCATTACGTTAGATAGTAATTTATTGTACAAAGATTATGCACTATGCATATTATTATAGTAATGAATGTATGTACGTACACTGTACACTGTAAAATGTACATGATAAATTATTACGAGTCGAGAGTCGAGTCGAGTCGGCTCAGTTATAAAATACTATTGAATATTGAATAATATAATGAATAATATAATAAAGTGACGGTAATCGGGAGCCGAGAGTTGAGATGTACAAAATACAAAGCACAACAGGATAAATTATGAGTGAAAGATACCCAATACAGTATCATATCACTTGCCTTTTTTTACAAGATCCTCAACTAGAATCTAGAATCTAGACTTAATGATATCATCATGTATGGTACCATTTATTATAAATTGTAATATTAAATTTATCATGAAATTTCACAACTTTTCTTCCACTCTAGAATCAATAATATAGATTCTAGATTCTATGGTACAACCAACAAACAAAAAGAACCTTACGCGATACACGAGCATGACCAAATATCTAAATTCTACATAAGAAAGTTGGATTTATATCTCATTTGATTTGAAGGTATAGCTCTCTACTTCCTAAAAAACAGAGTCGTTCAGTTCGTCAGCTCAAAGAAGTTTTTTTTTGAGTTATGTCGGTAATTACAATTGACAATATTGTAATAGAATGTATTGTGTGATAGAAACCCAGTACCCAGTATAAACGATATCATGTATAATGTATGATGTACATATGTACGATGGATATATTATAGCGGTGTGCATTGTAAATCGTGAATAATTGTACATTTTACATGCTACATTGTAAGAGCAACAAGTGTAGAGTGTAGAGTGTCGACTGTAGACAGTAGACGATAAAGAGCGAATAGAGAATAGAGAATGCGAAAAAAAGTTGAAGGTAAAAAATATCATAATATGTATGAATCCTTGAGATGGGAACAAGAAAAGAACAAGAAGAATTAGAAGAAGAGCTAGAAACTATCTAGAGACTATCTAGAAGCTAGAACCGACCGAATCTACGGATTTGTTCCAATGACATGAAAATCCTTTGGGGATTTTCTTCCCTGTCAATTTTAGTGGTTGAACGGCACGAAAACATTTCTATACTCTGTTCCAACATATTTACACTACCCTATTTACTATTTACATTTCTCCGTGTCAGTACTACAATTTGTAGGATGGAGGATCAACTTCTCGACGTTTTCTACTCACTAAATTTGCCTTTGACTTTGACTGGAGTTTTTACTATTAACTGTGTAACGTGTAAACTGTAGATTGTAGATTGTAGGTATTCTTTTTTCCTGTATGATAAAAGCTGTAAAATCAATTTGAGTCTTGAGTCTTTGGTTTGGAGTTTGGAGTTTTAAGGTTTGAGCTGAGTCAGTAAATTTTCATTTGCAGTACACTGAAAATTGAAATGAATAAATAAAGGAGATATTTGCATACAACACACATTTTCTATTTTATTAGGATCTAGTATCATATTATTATTTGCTGTGTAGGTCCACGTTCCAAGTTCTAAGTTCCATTCACGCACCTTTCAAGCTTCATTCTCCATTCTATACAATATCAAATATCACATATCATGTAATATATTTCCCATTACATAAATAATATTACAATTAGAGCTATATTTATAAGTTATAAGTACTTTGTATTTTGCTTATGTATTTATTTGTGCATTTTTCCTACTACTTTGTTATTTGGGGCAAGTTGAAATCAGCGTATTTAGCTTTTATTTCTATTTTCTATAAATAGATGAATAAATATCTATTGTGTTTAGTGTTTGGTGTTGTTTTCTGTTTTCTATTTTCTCCATTATTTTTCAACACACACACGAGTATGTACCCATACACAAAATACAGAACATAGAACACAGAACACGATGTTATGTTTTTGTCTACTTTTATGCATTTCTTTTTTATTTTCTGCAAGTCTACATACTACATACGAGTATGTCATAATATGTGCAAGTGTATGTACTATGTACACAGCAAGTGTGGTACGTACGTAATAATGAAAATATTATGGAATCATTGAACTTGACTCGTGGTTCGTGGTTTATATAATATTTAGTATTATACTAAGACATATTTATTTTAAAAACTGAATCGATAACAACGATCCATAAGCATAAACGCAAACCAAATATATACTAAATACACATGCAAAGTTGAAATTTTACAGTACATAATACATAATACATAAGATATAGAGTAGAGAATAGAAAATACTCAATGTACTCAAGTACACAGACGACATGCAGTAGAACATGTAAATATAAATAATAAATATATAAATATAATATTTTGACTATCGTAGACACTTACTAATCGTATTCATACTCGGAGTCGTAAGCACAGGGACTTGAGACTTGACAGTCGTCGAATGGAGAGCGCCATTCCGCTTTTTTTACAATTTACTATTCACAACATCTCGATTCTCGATATAGATGTTTTACACTTTACACTCATTAAGAATTAAGAAGAAAAGAAAGCGCAAGAATAAGAACAAGAGTGCATGTACAATGTGCAAAGTACAATCTACAGATATCATAAAATCTAGTTTTTATGGTCGGCATTGAGCTGTAGAATTTCGCTCCTCGTTCTTGTTCTTTTCCGTCTTGGACGCTTTGAGCTTTGAGACTTTAACGTTCAAATCCTTCGCATAACTAAGGAACTGCAAACTTCATTCTCCATTCTCTGTTCTTAAATCTAAACTCTAAACTCTAAACTCTCAACCGAAAATAGAAAACGACAGTCAAACGGGCAGAATTCAGAGTCAAGAGTCGGCATTGAAATTGAAAATCGACATGTATTCCATATTCTATTGACTATTTACTTGTCAGTAATTTTTTCCTCACTTTGCCATTTTCTATCCACACTCTCAACATCTAACATCCAACATTCACCTACACTTTACATTTTACACTTTATACGTTGGCAATATTCGGTGCACAGTGCACATGAAAACGAGTATCATGTACTTTTCGTACTCTTTTGTTCCATCTGTCAAAGTGTGACACACTCTAAAATTTAAAAGTGAGTTAAAAACTAAACTAAAGTGAACTAAAGGGTTGCTTTTTCTGAGTAAAATTGTACTGATTCGTAATTCGTAATTCTTGAATGTATTAGAATTTAGAATAGAGAATAAGTACATAATATGTATAAAGTATCCCATTTTTTATGACATTGATTGTATATTTATTGTACATGTATAATGTATACTGTACAATGTACACGCTTGGATGCTTTTATTTATGCTGTTTGACATTTTATACGCTGTCATAACTCTCGGGCTGTAATATGACACTCTGCGCCCATCCAATTACCAATTACACACTAACATTTAATATTTCCAACATGCTCGATGTACGATACTTTGATACTTGAGTATTTGAATTTTGAATATGCAAAATGCAATAAGATGATGAATGTTAATTCTTATATGTATGAGGTTGTATTTTCCAATTCCATATTCCATATTCCATGCAGTCATCATCATCATGCATTATTATTATACAGAGCTTAAAAAGTTCCTCTCTTGTAATTTGATATGAATGTTGGAGTAGTCATACTTACTCTTTTTACGATATTTTGTGGAGACGGGAGTTGTACAGTTTGCAGTACGTACTTAGAGCGTACAGTGCGTACATTTTAATTGCTTCCTTGTCTTGCTCATTGCTCATTGCGGATGTGTGATGTGTGATGTTGAAGCTGATGTAAATAGAAAATAGAATGAAAGCTTCAAGTACACTTGATTTTTTTTACGTATTTCGTGTTTAGTATTTTGACGTGGCATTTGATTTTTGCAATAGGAAATGAAAATGGAAAATAGAATATGGGGAAAAGCAGGCATGAAAATTGAATAACAAAATGAGTAAATCTATATGGTTTTTTAGGTGTTGTGGATTATTGGATAGGACGACGGAATTGTCTAGACTCTCCCACCAGCATGGTCTCAACGAGTAGCGGGAGTAGCAGTCGAAATAATGGGAATAACAATGACCTTCATCACCACACTTCGGACCTTCATCACGACCATGGTGACCTCAGTGACGCCCTAAATGGGAATGGAAACGGACCGAATAGTAATAACAATAATATGGATGATGATGGCTCCATTCCTTTGTCATTGTCATTGACGGATTCGGGTTCAGGGAAGAATGACAAGTCACTTTCGGTGACCAATCTGTGTGTTCCTTCTTCCCCCTCCCTCCTATCTTCTCCAGGAGGAGTAGTTGTCGTCGGTGGTTTGTCCAGTCCCACACTCACCTCCAGTCCTAATTCTCTGGACAGTCGAAATAATAATGTGAATATCAACAACAACAATAACAACAACATGTGTTTAAAGTCCTATTTTGGACTCAAGTCTGAAAATAAATTCCTAAAGTATAGTAGTAAAATCTAGAATCTGTGGTCTATAATTTAGAGTCTAGAGTCTAGAGTCGGGAGCCTAGAGTTTGGACAAACAGACGAAATAAAAAACACAAGGGGAAAATATCCATGA
>JAQGBH010006225.1:0-12858 GCA_034698265.1 Sminthurinus aureus | reverse complement strand
AAAAGAGGGTTTTGGTAGGGTTCCCTGAGCCAAATGACTATGGAACCCTTAAAAAAATTTCGTTACAAACTTGATTAAACATAGGGGGGATAATTTGCATAGATTCATATTGTAATATTTCAAACATTTCAAGGAATTAATAGTTGTGGAGAATAATAGTAATAATAATAAAGATATTAAATAATGCTGGTGGAATATTTAGGAATAATTATTTGCAGTTGTATTACCGATAGAAAATATTCGCCTTTTTGTATTTGCTATAATTGAAGTTGTACATTGTACACTGTACACTGTACACTGTACACCTATGTATGACATTCGCTTTATCAGGAATTCGGAATTCGGAGCTCAGCTCAAACTCCCAAATTCACGTTTAAAACAATACTACCACAACATGAAAGATGACATACATTTAGCATAATATGGAATACGGAATATGGAATATGTTGATGTAGACTGAACATTGAAGGTTGAACAAGTTTCTTTAAAACAAAATTCACTGGCAAATCCAAATCCATATCAAATCGGAATTCAAAAGCTGAGCTTGTTGTTGTTGTATTTCATAAATAAATGTATCTAGTATCTAGTGTCTACCGTCAGCCTCATAAAGTCATGATGATATTCCATCATAATTCCAAAATTCCAAATTCCAAGTTCCAAGTTCCAGGAAATGTTCAAACATACACCTAATATATTCCTTGCATTCTCAATCAGTTCGGTGAAACTCCTACTTTGAACTCTTAACTCGGAACTCTAGAACTGTAAGCTCTCAACACCAAAAGCAACTCAGCTCCGAGTTCTGAGCCTGAATTCCAATGTTCGCATTTCCAAATGTTCAAATGTTCAAATGTTCAAATGAAAGTGAGAGAAAGTCCAAATCGGAATTTGAGTCAAAGTGAGCAACTCGTTATAATATTGAAAACAATATTAACAAGTTTGAGACATGTTACATTTTACATTTTACATGGTCTAGCGATCCCGCATAAAATGACATAACTTTTGACGCAATTCCAACCTAAGTAGGTTTTCTCCTTCCCTCCTTTTGGATCCTTTTGGCTTTGATAAATGCTAAGTGGCAAATGTTGAATGGTGAATGGTGAATTGTGAATAGAGAGTAGGGAGTGAGAGAGCTTGAAATACTTGATATTTATTCAGTCGTTGAAAGGCATCAAAATTCTAGATTCCGGATTCTGGCTTCAGGATTCTTAATATGAGAAAAACTCTATCGTTGCTCATAAGAAGTTTTGAATCTGCCCACAAATATATCTGTACATTGTACATCTATGGATGTATGTCTATGGGTGATTGAAACTATTTACTAGTTTGTACTTGTTACTTTGCACAATTCCTGGGAACAAGTTGCATGGCCTGAATACAGATTTATGTAAGGAAATATGTAGATAGCTCTGCCTGAAACTGAAAGTATAGAAGTATGGACCTGTTCATAATTATTTATTTAATTAATAAGTTTTGATGAGAAACAAAATGAAAACCACAAGCACGCCTACTGTCAAAACGTGGAAATGTATTTAGATGAAGATGCAGAAATTGAATTGAATTCAGTCAGACAGACCGACAGACCAACAGTCGGACAAACCAACATGAGGAATTCAGATTGATTCACCAAGTCAAAATTTATTTTACAGTTTCAATCTTCCATTTAGCATAGTTTAGAGTTTATAGTTTGTTAAATTTTAGGGCTTTTAGTACATCATGTCAAGTCACGGTAGATATTTTGACAAACTTTCATCAACCATTTGTGTAGACTCTAGATTGTAGAATTCCTCATCTGCATACTTCAAAACTGTGGGAATACTGAACACTGTAAAATGTACAGGACAATGGTATAAATACCATTTCCTTGCGCATACATTTGGCATTGATTTCCCTCGAGGGAGAAAACGCAAAGGAAAAGGAAAATGAAAATGAAGCTATCAACTGGGGTAAGAAACAAGGACGATGATGATGACAAGTCAAGATTAAACTTGTCACTTATCTTATTCAAATTTATCATGCTTATTTTATTTTGAACCAAACTGTAAACTCAAAGCCATTTTAATTATTTCATGTTCCCGCATCTTGATTCACCACAGTTTTTTCTTCTCTATTTTTACAAACTATGTTTAGCACAAACTGAAATTAGTATAAACAGTTGGAAGATCCAACAGGAAAAAACAAATTGAAATGGAATGCAGTTGGTTTTGGGTTTAGACTGGTTTTAAGACCTTCTTTGGGATTTTGCAAAGTTTATTTTGCAATGTCTGGTTTTGTTTTGTTTTAGTAAAGAATTTCTGCAGCTCATTGCCAGGTTGTTTTATTGCCAAGAAAAGGAAGAAGAGGAACAAAAAGGAAAGGAGAAAAAGGTGAAAGGTATCTAGAGAAAACAAAGGATGGCTTGTGAATTACCGTCTTTCTCAGTTCCCATCATCTTGATTTCTTCGATCAAGTAGATCAAGAGATTCTGAGCAATGGCATTCTGGCAATGGCAATCGGAACGTTTCAAGTTCCAAATTGCAAGAAAGTACGCGAGCATCCTTGTAGCTAGTTAAAGTATCTTGTGTGAGTGTTTGTTGTATAAATGTGCAAAGGAGCTACGGAGAATGGGGAAATTGGGAGAAAGGAAAAAAGAGGAAATGGACCAAAACATGTAAAAAAGAAAGGCTTAGCCAGTAGTTTTACCAAAAGTAACAAGAACAAGTCCACGCCGAGTACAGTACCAAAAATGGAACTACTGATACAACTAGCATCAGCGAGAGAAGATGAGACGAGATAGGAATTTTAATAGGGAACTCTACTTGGATGCAAAACAACACAAGACACAAGACACAAGACAACAGGAATAATGCTAATGTAATAATGGGAGAGAAACAGCAGCAGTGGAATAATGGAAAGCAATTGACCACTTTCGCCAATTACCGTTTAGACGCTTTTAGTTTAAATCTGCTCTAGAATCTAGATCTCGTCCTAAGTATGTACAATCTACAATGTACAAGCTACACTCTACATTTATCTATGCATTGTGCAATACCCGTGTTCTTTTTGTTTCTTCTTTTTATATGTAATTGGCTTTCCCATTTTTGATCCACGCCATCCCAAAAAATTCCAAATTTACCATGTGTTTTCCTACTTAACTTAATGTTATGAAAAGGAAGGAAGAGCAGTGTTAAAAGCTAAAAATCAAGGATCAGAATACAGAAACACTGCACAATGCACAATGGCCGAGATGGAATACTGGACGGAATATGGATTAGAAGAGAGTGGAAATACAATGAAATGGTATCCGCATCAGTATCAAAAGTATCAGCATTACAAGTAGAAATAGAAAGAGCCACAACAATGCTATCAAAATCATCACGAGTACAGAGTACAGAGTACAAGTAAAGGAAGATGGAAGAAAAAAATCTATATCACTATCAATATCTGCATCCGCATCGGCATCAAAATCCACATCATCAAGAAATAAAGAAACTAGAGAAAATACAGGAATAGTTTGAACGGAAGGATGAGGAAAGAGATTCAACGTGTTCAATTCCACAATTCCAGTAAAGCCAACGCTAACAAAATAAATTACGTTCACTACCACAACCACTTTTCCTCCATGTATTTTCTTTGTGTAATTCTCTCTCTGTATTTCTTTGATTGTAGAATCCAGAATCCAGAATTCCAAATCTAGACTCTAGACTCTAGATTCTAGATTCTACATTTTAGATTCTGGACTCTGGATTCTAGATTTTCGATTCTAGACACTGGACGGAACGGACTCAGTCGGACATTGTGAACGTGGCAAGTTTCTCAATTTACTCTTCCTTTATTGTGTACTCACGTCTCCTCTCTCTTGTCTACTTTCCTCGTATATCTCTTTTTCTGTTTGTTATCAACTAGATCAAAAAGAAGAAGAGGAGTCGGATGGACAATCTAAAAGTATTTTATTATGCTACACTACAACAGCGAGATGACAGTAGTGGCTCATCATGGCTCATACATACTTATTTACCGTCCTTTGACCAATTCTGTCCACTGCTCACTGCCCAACAAAAACAAATGTGCGTATCTGAAACTGCACATTCTACATTGTACATACACAAAGGATCGAGATAAACAGCAGTAGGAAAAATAAAATAACATGAATTAGAAACAATTTAATATATCTACTGAACGTCATTTTATGCTACATCATTTTAAGTTTTGTTTCCTTCTTTTCTACCGCTGGAAATACAAAGGAATTGTGCGAAAAATGTCAACTGGAAAACTCCATACAGAAGCCAACGCCTATGCACCACATAAAACTAGTATTTAGCTACGAGATCTCTTGATCTAGAACCTAGATCAAGGGATTTCTTTGAAATGAGCCACTGAATTGAACTCTTTCAAAGAAAAAATAAATTCTTGTGTTATTGGTCTGTTACTACGGTCAAGTAAAACCAATGGCGGTAACAACTAAATATTTTTAACCTTCCACGCGTTGTTCTTTGTTACGCTACAAATATTTAAAAATTTCAATTAATCCTGTACAATTTCGTCAAGGACTTTGGCTCCAAATTGGTAATACATTTTCAAAGGCTTGTCCTTTGAACCCATCGTATTCTGGAATTTCTACTTTGATATTGTTTTTGTTTTTGTCTGAACTTGTGGCTTTTATCCTACAGTTAGAGTTTAGACTTTCGAGTTGGAAAATAAAATGGTATTGTTTCAAGGAAAAGCGTGCTCTATCTAATGTTAATTTGTTGACAGTTGTCGACCTTTTGTTGTACAATGCGTTTATCATTTGTTGAATGTCAATTGTTAATGATCAATGACTATAAAGACAAATATACGACAAGAAGCGACTCACTCCCATCAAATTACATGCTTTTTTTAAAAACATTCAAAATTATGCGAGTACATGTATCTACGAATATGGAATATGGAGCATTTAAATTTTGAATGGGGTACTTTTAAAACAATTGCAATGCAGATTCAAATTTTACGCATGTAATTTTGTTGACTATTTTATCACTCCCACTTCTATTTTTTGCTCACTTGACTGAATATTACAAGTTCCAAGGAAATTGATACCCACTTGTAAAAAGAGCATATTAAAATAGAAAAATCACAAGAAAAGACGGAAATCGGGAATAAGAGAGGAACCAGAATACAAACAGAAAACAAAAGGATTTAGAACTAGAAACTAGATAATACCAGAAAAGCAAAGATGAAATTTAGGCAAGTTTTGAGTACGCAATAGTACAATTTTGCGACGCCATCAAAAAATTGCCATATCAGTAACAAGTTTTAGCCTTTATTCACCGATATTTCATCTGAAGAGGAACAAAAGTATTCTAGTCAATTGAGAATGTACGCTTTTATTTGTAACTACACGATTTCCGTATGCTACTGTTTCAAAAGTACAAAAGTCATAGAGATAAAAAACACATTTCTTTGTACGTTTCCTGGAAACATTTTTTCGTATGTTGAAATTGAATTGAGTTCCTGGAACGTAAAATGTAGATGAACTATATTTATTATATATAGGTAGAGAAATGGAGAATATACAATATTCAATACATTGTCTTGGCTTGTGTTCGATTGGCTTCAAGTGAACCGAATTCTGTTGTGTATACAGTATACAGTATACTATGCAGTCCACAATCTGCACTACACAGGCCTACCATATACCCTATGAACCTTTCCCCAGCCAACAAGACATGATATTCTATCATTTTATCGAGTGATTGTAGATTGTAGTTTCTCCATTCTACAAATCTGAATGAGAATATCCCATTTCAAACATCAGTCAGGGAAAAGTAAAAGGGAGAGCAAAATTTATAAGTACAAAAGAAATCAACTAGGATTCCTTTCAATTCTATTGAGCATTGAGTATTCATCATTCTTTTAACATGATTTTGTATTTTCTACTATTGTACCTATAACAATCCATAGAAATAAAATCCATACAGTGTACAGTGTACATTGTACATTGATAATGTCACTGCCTGTTGCCTTTTCTACGGGGAAAGAAGAATTGAAAATTGAGTTTATGCTTCAGTGTGGATATCACTGCCCTCTTTTTCAAAAGGATGAGTAAATAATAAAAAGTAAACAGACGTAGACGTGTTCTGATTGTGCTGCCGCAATCAGTCAAATTTCTGAAATATTTCGAAACTCGTCGCACAAAGTGAAGGCCGACAAAATATGTATTTTTTTATTTAAACCCTCAGACCTCTTCAGCTTCAACTGGAATTGAAATTGAAACTGCTAATACAAATTTTGATGTTGATACAATAATTTTAGTTTCCAGAAATACAAAGACAAAACACGACATCAACATCAACATTGAAAAATATACGAGTGGTCATTGATCAAACTTGATACTTGATACTTGATACGTGGGAATAAAGACATAATTATTCAGTTTGATGGCTGTAAGGAGGTCTTTTGATGTCGGTGTTGATATTGAAATTGATGTGTTTGTGCATTGGTGGAGGAAAAGTTTGAGACAGTTTTTGTGTTTGTGTCCGTTGATAAATTTATGAGTTGCTGAGCAAGAGTAACAGTAACACTCACAGTCACAGTTCAATTTGAGCATTGAGCATTGAGCAATGCAACTCTATATTTTACGTGTATATGCTGTAAAGTTCAAAGGACTTGTCAAAGAAGGATAATTCCCCCCATGCAAAATGTACAGTGATGATGGTGGTGACGAAATATTCATGTACATTTAAAAGTCCTCACTACCTCCTTCAAAATGATGCTGGAATGCACACTGTACACTGTACACTGCACAGGATTTCAATTCCAAAAGTGTTGTGATTTCCAAGTCTATGACAAAATCTGCAGCACATTCTTAAACAAATAGTGGTTTTATACTCTGCGCTTGATTTTGAACAGTGTACACTGTACAGGGTACAGTGTACAGTGTAAATTGTAGGGTTTAACAGGAAACTGCCAATTCAATTTTAATTTTGAAACTCAAAAGTTTTATTCCTTCTTTTATTCCAACCAAAGCTGAAACTGAAATCTAAGAAAATCTAGAAAGAGCTGAAAGAATAAAGAAAGAGAATACCCAAAAAGGTTTGGTACGCTCACGGACAGATACAGACACAGATACAGAGACAAAGAATAAGAAGGAAAGTGAAAAGTAAGCAAGGACATTAACGTTAACGTGAACATTACCACTGACATAACCATTTCATTACATATAATATGCATGCAGAATGTAGAAAGTAGAGTTAGGAAATGGAACTCAACTTCTACTTCCTTACATCACAACAACAGCATTGCAACAATGCTCCATCAATATAAATACACTATGCAAAAGGCCCCCAGTATTTTCACCCGTTTAATAGAAAACACCCAACACATCAAGATTTTTACTCCACTGTGCCATTTCTTTTGAGACTATCACTTTTGCCAACTTTTGGAGACTGTAAAACTCAAAGTTTTGAATTTACCACCACGACGTCAATACCTGGAACTTGAATCTCAAATCTAGAACCTTATTTAAAACTGGATAAACACTTTCTTTTTATCTACACAATGTACAATGGTGCACATTTTCACGTAGATGGAAAGACAATTTTAGTGACAACTTTCTCTTTCTTTAATATCCATTTTTATTACACATGTAGAATTGTATCATGTATGGAAGTGAAAATAATATGGGACAAAAGTTGTCCAACTACAATTTCAACAATACAGGGAACCTGAGTACAGCTCGACACTCAACACTCGACACTCAACATTCGACGCTCCAACCAGGACGCACATATTATGCATTTTATACAACAGTGTAAAATGAAAAGTGAAAGTAGAATGAGAAAAGTGAAAGTAGGTTTGTTTTTATGGTAGTGTGTTGAATGAAGAATGTAGAATGTAGAGTGTAGAGTGTAGAAAGTAGAATGTATGGAAATGGAAGAAGGAGAAACAAGTTTGAGAAAACTTTCACTTTCCCTAGGAAATGGACGAGAGAAAGTGGATGAGAGTGTGCAGTATGCAGTTTGGATGTATGAATGTATGAATGTTTGAATGTATACATAATAACACATTTGCATGTAATGTGGAACAAAGGGAAATTGGAGAGTGAAATAGGGAAACAATGATATGCATCCTCGCATAAATAGTGGGTTGAGAGCATAATGAAATGGAGAATCGAGGATGGTGAAGTTGAGAGAGGACAAGCTACAAGCTACTCTTACGATATGTCGTACGAGTACTTTTACTTGGCTCCTTCTTTCTCCTTCCTTCTACATAAGACCTCCGCACAATGTATCTCAAAATGCATAGAGATGGAAAGCTAGATCTGGAAACTGGAAACTGGAAACAAAGGGAAAAGTATGAGGAAGAAGCCAATTTCGATGAGTTTCACGATAGTATGAGAAGGTCTCAAGTCTGGAGTCTGGAGTCTGGACTATGGACAAGTCATTTGATTAGCATGAGAGTTGAACTGAGAATGTTTAAATTTTCTGCCAGAGAGCTTTCCACTATCTCCTTTCTCCTTTTCCGTTTCTTCAGATGCAGTATAACGTATAAAATATAAAGTAGAGAGCGAGCACACAGCTAAAAGTTACCCCGTCAACTTTCTCTCTTCTTTCCTTTTGCATTGGATTGTCCAAGTGTATTACGACATCTAATACCTACTATAACTTACATCATACATGCATGCGTGTATGCAAACTTTTACCTAACATGTATGTATGTCTCGAGACGACGAGCAAAAAAGGTATGTGGGTCTAGAGTGTCGAGTGTCGAGTGTCGAGTGTTGAGTGTTGAGTGTGTAGTTTGGAGATGTCGAGAAAAATACATAATACATATTACGAGGACAAAGGTGCAAGTTGTTTTCAATGCCTTTTCTCTGTTCCTCTTTTAACTGGTGACTAGTGACTGGTTGGTGCATGAGAAGAGAATAGGGGACAAAATTGAAGAACATAGGCAAAACGATGCTATAAAGTCCAAGTTTACGGCTCTCTAAAGCCAAAAGACTTTCATTTCAGCAGTTTAACTTGAAACTTGACTTTTGAGTTAAGTTTGAAACTGTAGTCCGAAATACTCTGATTCTCTGATTCTCCCGTTCTAAATCCGGCATTTTCCAGCCCAACATTGATCCAAGCTCAAAACCAGAGACTCGAGGCTCGAAATTCCATCCAACCATCTCCAATCTCCAATCTACAGTCTACACCTAAAGGTGGATTTTGTCGTCTTGATCGTGATCTTGTTCTATTTAGATTCTAGTTGTCTGAGACGTCATAGTCATCGTCATTGTCATTCGGGTTGTGGATGTTTTATTTTCTATTTAAGTTGATTGCCTCTAAAATCTAGAGTCTAGAGTCTAGAGTCTAGTGTCTAGAGTGTAGAGTCTAGAGCTGGGGATGGATAGAGCAAAGAAAATTGTATCTTGTCTCGTAAGAGACACACTCGTCAGTTTACCAGCAACAAACTACAGAAACAGAATGAACAGAGAAATAAAATCCCTGTATCCTCATTTTATAGCTCTATCCAATGTTTGGATTTATTGTATCAACAGCTAAATCACCAGTCACAAGCTCTCATTAAACCCATTAATGCCATTTCTTTCAAAACTGAAGCCTTAAGCTTCCTTTTAGCCAAGCCAAGTAAATTACAAGTGGATGTAACAGTTAGTTTTGAATAATCATCCAAAAACTCGGAAAATTATTTATATCCAAGTTACTCGTTACTCGTTACCCGTCCACAAGTCCAACTTTCCCAGTTCGCACTCTCTTTTTCCTTTCCTTTTTTCATTCCACTTGAATTCAATGAGCCCCGCGTAGATAAAAACAATGCGAACAACCCTTCCCTAACTCAGGACCATGTTCCCGGTTCTAAGAAAAAGACAAGGTATACGGTAATAGCGAGAAAAGAAAGCTCGCATTGATTTGGTTGTGCACATAATTTTACCTGATTGTGTACTATTGATGGCAGAAAATTGTGCATTGTACACTGTACACACTACACATTACACATTACACACTACACACTTTCCTAAATATGCCGTATTTATAGTTATAAAGTTGGAAATGGAAGTTGGGAGGTTGGGACTGGCTTTGAACTATGAAATGGAAGGATTGAATGGCTGACTGATGGACTTGACTTTGTCGCTGCTTTCTCGCGCTTCCCTTTTCGCTCCCGTCATTTCATTACCCTTGTTGTTTTAGAGGAGAAGCCAATTGAGTCTATTCAAACTCGATTCTCCATTCTCCATTCTCCATTCTCCGTTCCTTGACGTGCAAAAACATTACGTGTTTCTTCTTTCTCTCCAGTTTCCACCAACCACCATCCAGAACCAGCAACCAGCAACCTTTCAATCGTCTGCACACTTTTCCGGCTTAATCGCCGACTTGTTCTTTCTCCCCTTTGATTTCGCTCCTTGACTTGTTCTCTACAAACAAAACGCAATTTCCAGACAACCAAAATGCACAGTGAAAGCCTATTCCCTAATTCACCTTTAGCATGAGCATAAACTGCGCAGAACTGAACTTAAACTAAAACTGGTAGAGTCAAATTCTGTTTCGTTTATATGGAAGGCAAACTGGTCTTTGATACATTTACACAGACACAGACAAACACAAGTACAATGTATATTTTACAGTGTACAGTGTCTAGTGTATAGTGTACAAAGTAAGTTTACATTCATACTCGTATCACTCGTTTGGACGTGTTAGGGCTGTGAATCTTGTGCTCGTTCCAATTTTCTTCTTCGTCTGGCTTCCTTTGCTTTATGCTTAGTTTCTGGTCCCTGGTTCATGGTTTGACTTAGCCTTTGCTTTATGTTATGGGTTCGAGCTTCACGTTGTTTTGTGAGTACGTCAAAATACTAGTATCTCTAGTATTTCTAGTATTTCATTCCAATCCTGTTTCTTCTTTGAAGATGATTCCAGTGACTCCTGCTCTTTCTAAGCTCTGAAATGTGCACAATGTACAATGTACAAATATAAAACTATCGAGTATCGGATACATGTTTCATCTTTTGCACAAGATTTTTATAAAAAAATCCGCGTCATGTCCGTCTACTGTCTACTAGCGTGAGAGGAATATCAAACAGTTGGCTTTGGTTTCAGATTCAGCTTTAGCTGCCTGCTCAATACAAAACTATAGTGTACACTGTGTACAGTGTACACAATAATAAAATATCAGACTTGACATCAAGCATCAAAATAGAGCGAGTGGAAATTTTAATAAAAATACGCAAAAGAGGCTGCTCCTTTCCCGTAAATACAAGTTCCGTCTTCCGTCTTCCATCATTCGTCAACAACTTATTCCGACGTTGACCGGAGCTCTTGCACGGGCAAAAAACTGCCTTAATTTAGGGAAGAAATTTTGTCTTTTGACTTGCATCTTAAATCTACAAAATCTTAAAAATGCACGGGACAAAAATTTACAGGTGATTTTACTCCGTTTATAGAAACTGAAACTTCTCCTTGGTGAATGACAGCTGGTTTTGGTTTTGGTTTTATTTGGCTCAGCCGTGTTGTCTTGTATTGTGTTTGGTAGGTTTGCTTATGTATTTATTTGTCTAACAAAATTTCCAGAACCCAGAACCCAACATCCAAAGCTCACTTATCCAATAAGCAATCACAAGGTTGCCTTTGGAGGGAAATTAATTAAAAAAAAGTTGCTTTGCTCTTGCTAAGGGCGAATACGTATCTTTTTGTATCTCTAGATTCTCGATTTAAGATTATAGATTCTAGATTCTAGGTTCTCTATTTTAGTTGGTACTTGCTACTGAATACCCTATCAATTATAGACTCTAGACTACAAACTAGAGCCCGAAAAGAAGACTACAGAAGCAAACAAGATAGAATGAAATGTATAAGTAGAAAAAACTAAAGTAATGGCATCTTGAATGTAGTTTGCAGTTTGTAGTTTGTATCTCTTTCATTTTTTGCCTTTCCTATTTGGTATTTGTATACCTAATCAAAGATAGTATTTCGTATTGGATCATTTGTTTTAGCTTGCTTCATTTTGACTGGGTCTAAGATCTAGGACTGGGACTGGGAGTAGAGAAATGTCCAAAGTCTTACTTTGTACTTTGACTTGGAACTCATGCCAAAATTAGGACCTGACTGAAGACGGACTGGGATTATTCTGGGACTGAATACTGTATGTCAGCACACCTCCAAGTCAAGGGAGCCAGCAAACTAGACCAAACGGGACCAAAGTGGAGAGTAAAAGGCTCGGGTTGTTGTTGTTCAAGTTGGTGAGTTAGGACGCAGCTAGCTTCTGGTTTCAATATGTATGCATTTCACTGAAAACTGGACTGGGAATGCAGAGGAAAATGAGAATGAGAATGAAGGAGAATGAAATTCAAAGTCCGGCTTGAGTTGGCTCATCTACTGCCTTCAATCTGCCTGGAGCAGTTCATTCGCTTTTGCTTTTCATACAATGGTGTACCAAGTACATAGTATAATATGTAATGCAGCGTGCATCTCTAATCTGTCTAGTCTATAGTATACACTGTACACTGTACAATGTACAGTGCATGTTAGATATATTGATGAAAGATATTATTCTACCCATCTGAATTCTAGATTCCAGATGCTAGATGCTAGATGCTAGGTTCTAGATATAAATCAACTGCACAACATCAAATCAAAATCAAAACCAGAATCACAGGATGAGGAGAGAAAGTGGAGAGGAATCAGCATCGATATCGGTATTGGAATTGGAATCAGAATCAGAATCAAAGAGTAGAAGAGCAGGTAGAAGGCATAACGTGCATTATACAACTTTTGGATCTTTTAGGGAGCGAGCGAAGCGAGCTCCCCTTATTCTATCATGTTGTCTGTCTGTCCGTCCGTCTGTCTGTCTGTCTGTTCTTTTCACGGTTCCAGCCAAACGGATTAACCAAATCACATGCGGTTTTTT
>JAQGBH010006224.1:0-12860 GCA_034698265.1 Sminthurinus aureus | reverse complement strand
TGTCAAAATCAGATATCCTTGCTTAAAATACAATGAGAAACTCCTCCCCCACTAAACGATCGAGTCAAAGTTTGGCTGGCCTCGAGAGTAGGCAGCTAGAAAATCTGAGCAGGCAAAATACTAAAACATCATTCACCTTTTGCCTGTTTTATTTTTCAAAGCCAGTCTGGAAATCTAGAACCAGACTTGACTAAAACATCGTGCCCGCTCTTGGTAAAGTTTGGTGGTTTTCAAAAAAGCTAAAATCTATCAAAATTTTTATAGTATTTTTTTATTATAAATAAATCTAACACTAAAATATTAAACTACTTTTCAATTTTCACATTGTTGTTCAATGGGGAACAAAATCGTTCGGTACGTAGATTGAAGGAGTTTAATTGTTGTTGCAATCGATTCACCTGGTTTTGTCTGAATTGTTTTATTCTGACGTCTAGAGAGCGGAGAGATTCTTCCAAAGTTCTGATTAGTTGATCCGATGACATTCTGTTCCTTCGATTGGGTCTGGATCTGGATCGGCGTCTAACTGATGATGGTTGTCGTCGTCGGCGGCCTCTTCTTCGGATTGTTAGTGGTACGATGTAGATGGCGTGCGGAAGTGCAAACTGCTTCATCCTGTTCAGTGTCAATTTCTTGATGGGGAAGGTCAAGTGTGGGATAGATTTCAAGCTCGGTTTTGATGCTAGTCCATGAAGAACTGGTGTCATTTGGAAGGAAACCGTCCATCAGATTATAGTAAGTGCGATCTGGTTCCATTTCTGAGTCTGATGAAGAGGAGGACGAGGATGAAGATATCGCTGTAGTCCAAGAATCCATTGAACAAAGTGATGAATCTGAATCTGGATCATAATTCGCAAACAATCGCTCCGGGACAATTTGATCTAGGCGTTTAAGCATTCTGTTCTCGTCAAGAATTCCAGTTCCATTTTGATTATCCGATTCAACTCCATTTCTTGTCACTTCGTCGAGTTCTTTGTAGCTTGAAAAAATTTCTTCCGCAACGCAAACGCAACAAACATTTTTCAGAATTCTCGGCCTAAAGCCAATACTTCTGATATTTTGCCGGTCGCGTATCGTAATTTTGCAGAGACAAATGTCACAGAACTCTGCCATTTTAAATTGGAATATTGGGTGGGAAATTTGAAAGTTCAAACTTATCAAGTTCTTTGTTGGAAATTTTGAAAATTTGGGATTTTGATTGGTTGGTAGTTGGTAAGAATTCTTTCTACAAAAATTCCTCGTCTTTATTTCAAAGTTTTTCAATAGAAATATTTTTTTGAAAAATTATCAAAGTGTCTAGACACTTGAATAAAATATGTAGATGCAGCAATTGAATATAAATGCAATTGAAAATGGATGTTAGGGCTGAGCCTAGCTCAATCCAAAATTCAAGAGGGGAAGAATAGCAAGAATATGTATTTAGCTAAATGCTTTTACAAGTGCTGTGATTTGGTTTGGCTTGGTATGGTATGGAGTGTAGATTGTAAATTGTACGCTGTAGACTCTGTTGTATGTAGAGTTTAGGGTTTGGGCTGTAAAATGTAGTGAAAGAAATCGAAAATCGAGTTGGAGATTTGATATTGGATATTTGATGTTGCTCAGAAGAGAACACCAAATTCAATGGTGATGTTATAAAGTTTCAGTGTCGTTTTATCCTTTTATACTAAAAAATTGAGGACAAGTTAGCCTTGAAGCAAATGAGAAAGTGGATCTACAACTAAAACAAACGTTTTTTAGACGATTGCTCCGTATAAACATAATGTATCAATAGCTATGTATGTGAGTCCTATTTGATAAGTAGAGCATGATGAATGATGAATATGTAAGCACAAGTGTTGTGTAATTCAATCCCAAAAATTCAAGGTACTTGGACTTTGTACTCAAACTTTCTTGTTGTCACCACAGTCGCTTCCTATTTATGAGCAGTCCCAAATTTCCTAGTGACAATAATACATGCATAATATATAATATATTATAATATGTATTGTCACAAATTATCATACAATAGACATTAGAGATTATGGTATTCCTACTTCATGGTTGAATGTACCCAGATCTTTTAAGGCTCCTTCTCTGTATATTATATTATGTATTATGTAGATGTGGATAGAATAAAGCACATGTATCATGTATAAATAAATAGGTTATTATCTGTGTACTGTATATTATACATGTGGGACAAAGTACAAAGTACAAAATATCTACAAGCTAAATGCAAGAAAACCTGTAGGTTTCAGACATTATTATTGTTATTCAAGTGAAAGGGGAAAACAATACATTTTGTAATGAAGGATTTGGTATGTTAAATCTCAAACAAACAAATACATATCACGAGATGTAAACCATTTAAACAGAGAGAGACGAAAGAAGTACGAACGAAAAACGCATTTTCTTTCAATCAATTTATTTATAACTTGTTTACATGTTGTACATTTTGCATTTTACTATGTGCAATTTACATTCAAACCACAGAACACACATGACAGATTCAAGACTTGAGACTTGAGACTCAAGACTCGCCACTAGATCATGAAGCGATTTATTTTCGATACACACGTGTATCTATTATGTATTAGTTATACATGTACATTGCACAGTGTACAAAGTACGCAGTATAGTATGTATACATGAGATGAGAATCGCAAAGTAGAAAAAGAGATGGAAATAGGAAATTTACAAACAACATACATAGAAAACTCCATAATATTATAATATAAAGTACAAGCAGATAAATATTTGGAACATCAAGAATAAAAAATCCAACATCACAGCGTCTTATCGCTTTCAACTTTTAAGCGAACGACCTTTCAACTAGATGAATGTCAACATTGTGCAAAGTTGCAAAACTGGGACTTTTCTTATAACTACATATGTGTATAAAAAATATATATAGCTTTCTTATAGATTTTCATTTGATAAAACTAAAAAAGAAATTTTTTATTCTTTTTATTTTTCAACCTTTTTACATTTTTTTCTGCAAATGTAGCAAAAACTTGACACATGTGATGTACATGAAAAAGATACACACATCACACATCACATATTATATTCATAGATAGAAATAACTGGGTTTTTTTCATGAAGACCGTTGAGCTGTTTCATTTCAATCTCAATTCTCAATTCTGGTACTTGCCTTAAAATATTCTAGATTTTCACTTGATTGTAGACCTAGAAAAATTTAGTTTTTATTATTCTAGACTCTATAGATTTGAGATCCAATGGAAATTGAAATTGAATTAATATTTAGCGCTCTGAGTCCTTTGTGTCGTTTGCATATTACAGTACATAGCACATAGGAACAAAGAACAAGAGCAAAGGTCAGAGTATTGACGGAGATTTATTTTACTGACTGTAGAAAAAACTTGTAGTCAGTAGTTTACTATAGTTTTTGATGAATTATTAATTTTTTATTAAAAGTATCTTAACATTATTCACACATCACACAATGTGCGATTTCCAATACCCAATACGTATGAACATATGTTTAATGTACATGAGTACAATTTTAGTCGCAATATAGAAAGGACCATTGTGAAGAGTGGATTTGCAAATATATTCAGCATTCATAAATAATCCATATAGCGACCGAGTATCGAATATCGAATAGGCAATATAATTTGTATAAGCTGTAGGCTGAATTTCCCCTAGTTTTTATAGTGTGGTCAAATTCCACAAGGCAAACCAGTGTTTTGCTTCAATTAACTATCAATAATACTCTGTAAAACTGTTCGACACTTCTCATTCCACATTTGTTTTAATACATAATGTCACCGTGATAGGAATGAAGATGCTAAGGAACTGGATAATTCTGCTTTTTTGTGTGACTCATCTCTCCGTATTGTATGTTTCACAGCAAAATCTTGAGCTATAAGTTGTAAACTGTGCTCAGTATGATAATTAATTAATGGATATTTACGGAAATGAATGTACAAGCAAGTTTTGTACCTGTTTACTGTTTACATTTGACATTAAAAATACTGTTCTCCAGATCTCATAGTTGGCTGCATAAAGATTGTAGATGCTTTTACATTAATCATTTTACCATATTACATCATACTTGCCGGCCACCTGTTACCGTTGTCCTTTGTTCTTTGTCTGTTTGGTTTTCAAAAATGTGCTGAGGCTGGAATACGCGTAAACAGTAAACACATCATACACAGTCTCATAATATGTTAATTACTCAGGTCCTTTGGAAGCATTGAAAATTTGAAGAATATAATGATATGATGATAATGGTTGTTAAAATTAAAAGTTTTATTTCTCTTCACTCATGTTTTGTATTAAATGGTATAAATATGATGATGATGATGTTGTGCGTAACAAAGCTTTAGTGAGACTCAAAACTTAACACATAATATTATTGTTATCACAAATCCCATCTAACATCGTATATAATTTTCTACATAATAAATAATAAATACAATAATAAATCCAACGACAAGTTATAAATAACTTGGTTGTGATTATTTAATTTGTTATTTAGTGATGGTCACATTTCCTCTATTTTTTTGTCCCTTTTGACTTTTGTATCATTCAAATATTGATTCAACTTCATATTTAGAATTTTCAGCTGCTAAATTTAGAATGGAGACGACGAACATTATGGATATTTGATATTTGATAAACATTTGTGATGAGTGATGATGGTGAAGGTGGAAGCGACAAGTACCTGGCTGTCTACAGTCTACAGATTACAGATATATCACTAGTCAAATATAACTAGTCATTAATAAAACAGGCAATGTCGAACAGTGTGATCGCAAGTACATTTCCACTCAATATCCAGTTTAATCATTTGTCCTGAACCCTGTGAGTTGAGTTGATTTGATTTGAGCTATGATTTTTCATGTATGTACAAATGTACAAAAATAATTATTATTACATTTTACCGTTGTAGATTGTTGATTGTCGCACTGTCATATAAGTTCAAAGAGATCCAATCAAAGGATTTTTTCTTTTTTCTTTTATGTGTTTACTTTTCCTTTTGGCTTTTTTTTCTCCGGATGAGATAACAAAGAAAAAGAATGATGACCGATCTATTGTAAATACGAATAGGAATTAGGAATACGAGCCACATGCAAGATGATGAGACAAAAAAATGAGATTTGATCAAATATCAAATATCAAATAAAAATTCCGTCGCTGTTGATATTTTTTAAACTCACTTTGTACTATGTACTGTGTATAACTTTCTTCTTTCTTTAGATGTTCATGTTTTTGAGTTTAGAGTTTTGAGCTCCGAGCTTCAACCGGAGTGAAATTGGATAGGATTGAAAATTGAATTTTGACGGATTCTGGATCATTGGTAAACAAATGGATTAAAATGGATTCGTTTTATTTAATCACGCATTTTGTCCAAAGTGGAAACGTCGCACAAGACAAGACGTCCTTTTGTTATTTGACATTTGATATTTGATATTTTTGAGACATGAAGTCTCAGTTTTTACGTAGCAAGTAGTAAGACGTAGCTCGTGTTTGCATTCACAATGTACATTTTATACATGTAACATTTAAATAAAAGTAAATAAAAGTGCTAGCAAGTTCCATAGGTTACAATTTACAGTGCGGCATATTGGATATTGGGTTGTGTAATTTAATTCCATTGATTTTGATTTTTATAAAGATAGGACACACTTTTATTATTTGTACTTTACACTTTACAGTGCACACTGCCACACTCGTAAAAGTACTTCTTATAATATTAATTACCTTTTTCCTTTGAACATGATGACTTTGTTGACACAAGTGAGAAAAGTTTACACAAGGTATACGAAAAATATGATATAATAGTTTTAACTTACTACATATACATATACACATAAAGTATTAATACAATATCAGATACGTATCATCAATTATTTTATTGGTCTAATTGAAGAGAGTCAAGACGCACACGTACACAGTTCTAATTTTTGATCCTTTTATCCACTGGTTTCTTTTCATAAAAGCTCACTACATCCTAAACACTTCATCTCTCCGGTGATCAGTGTTCACAAAGGAATTGAAAATTGAAATTGAAAACGATACATGAAAAGCGACAGGAGCCAAATAGTCTTGTTTTGTGTGTGAAATCAAAAGTTGTATAACAAAAAGATTTTTTTAAAGTTATATAAATATTAAATACGTTTGCTCCAGGATCAACTGTTCAATTTAATTCAGTTTAACGCAGTTTAAAAGTTTGTGTTCAGTTTGTGTAAAAAATAATAATTTAAAACTTACTGTAAAAACTTCTTCGACAGCTGGAACTGGAATTCTAATACAGTGGGCAATATCAGCAAATTATTATTTAAAATATTGTACATTTATATCTTGAAATGAATTAAATAATACTCACTCAAAAACTGGTGATAAACTTCAATGGAAATAAATGAAACTATCAAAAGTAAAGAGAAAATCACCATCAGTCAAAATGAATTCCGCGTCCTTTCATCTGTCAATGCCATGTTGTTGTTGTTCCTCCAAAATCAGGTAAAAAGCTTTTTTGAACATATTCAATAATATAATTATGCATTATCAATGATCTCAATGTCAAAATCATCATTGCGTTTTACATTTTAATTCTAATGATGTAATACTCAACACATATAAAATTTCTCTTTGTTCCATAGTTCTGTTGCCATTCTCATCGGCCTCTTTCAAATTGTAAGAAATTTTTTTAATTGGGATTTGTAAAAACAAATAACATTTTTATTGATTACATTAATTTTTGAAGTGTTTTTTACATTATTTTGTAATTTTTTTCTTCATTTTATTTTTGATTTATAGACAGTGTATGCGATTTATATTTGGATTTTGGGTAGAGGACTTGATCAAATGGTTCGAGAAAGAGAAGATCTCCGTGATTTTGAAGAATTAAAAGAAAGTGCAAGAGCTTCAGAATGGTGTAAGCGTTTTTATGAGTGCTCTTATTATTATTTTCTAGGTCTTTGTAAAAAAACTTTAAATTTTCATCGGTAGAAAAAAATGTGACTAGTTTTTTAAATTATAAATTGTTTTCTTTTTTTCTAGTGGTGAAAAGAATTGTTCTCCGTTCCATAAAAATAGCCATATTGTGCATGATGGTCCTCTTTGGATATGTTCTCATTGAGAGTGTGAAAAAGGTAAAAAAAAGTTTCATTATTTTCAATCAAATAAAAAACTACAAAACAATAAATATTTTTCAAACTTTGAGCTTTAAGTAAGAGTAAGTTATTAGTAAGTTATTAGTTATTATATTTTGAGTAAGAAATTATTTTCCCACAATTAAAATACAATCAATTTTTTTTTTCATTTTCAGTCTTCGGTGACTCTTCTGCGATTTTACCTGATAGGAAAAGGTGTTCTTATCGGTTTATTCATTGTTCTGCTGGTTTATGCGGACGTGGTAGCAGGTCGAGGGATTGAAGATGTTCTTTTTGATCTATTTCTCCTCCCATTGAAAATCTACCTGTGGATTGTCATCTACGATCTCTATCAAAAGCTGCAGCTGGAACGGCGTGGCTCCCTCCCATCCCGATCTACACAAATACTCGATGACGTTCAGATAGAAATACATGCAGGCGGCTAGAAAAAAATCATAACCTGAAAAACCTGATCTTCACGCTCATAATATAAAAGTACTTTGTACTCATTTTTTACCTGTCACAATTTGCAATGACTTACTGAAAGCACAATAATTGTAATACATAAAATACTCACTGTAAGATATATCTATATGATAGCAGTGACTTGAATAAAGTTAATGCACAATATATGTTTTCTGTATTTTGTACAAAATAAAGAAAATAACCCAGATGCACATTTTATTTACCTATACGGAATTTGTGTAAATTATTATAGTCATTTGTTTTATTTTGGTAGAGCTAAATCAACTGTGATCTGTCAGTTTTACTTAGAATTATTATTTGTACCGTTATTTATTATTTACTATTATTATTTTTGTTCAATTCAAAAGTGTATTATATAGTTTGTTATTGTTTAAAAAATATTTATGCAAATTGAAAATTATAAAAGACTGATGAACAAAAAGAATTTTATTACTTACCAAAGTTAACTTGTTTTTAAGTTTTAATTTATATAATTTTTAATTTACATGTTGCATATCAATAATTTTATTTTGTTTTAGTACTCATGTGCAGTGTGTGTTTAAATATTTAAATAAAGAATACAAAAGCTTGTTGATGTGAAGAAAACATTTTACTATTTACTTTTTGTACAAAAGCAATATTTATTTTAGTTTTTCTATGATAACGTTTTCCGATTTGTATCCGCAACTATACGTCGTTTTGCACTAATTTTTCCGGGGCTTAATGAAGCAGGTGCAGACGGGAAGTTCTGAAAAACAAAGAAATAACTGCCGTATAAAAAGCGAACACTGTGGTTTTAATTATTCAAAATAAATTAAACACTTTGATACTTTTTATATATGTTTCACCTTTATTAATTTCAACAGCAATACAAGTATCCGAGCTTTTTCCCGTGCAAAGATCTTGACAAACGACCTTTTGCATATCTGCATCTAGATTCTGGCTCTGGCAACTTGCTGTGAGTTCAGCGGGTTTTCCACAGTATGCTTTGTCACTTGGCTAAATAACATTAATCAATTTGTAATACGTTTTAAATTTCATTTTACCTACACATATGACTTGTTTAAATATGATAGAAATTTACTTTTCTGCTTGGACAGTCACAATAGTATCCTTTTTTCTGTGCTTTCTCGACAAAACATGTGTCTTCTTCTCCACAAATGGCATTACACAGCTGAGTGTGGTAAGCCCCCTCAACATCATCACAGGGTTTTGGATCCATTACTTTTCTTGCTCTTGTATCCATGGAAAAATTTGACACGGACTCGATGACGGATTCCACATTCTAAATTTTTTTACAAATATAAAACATAAAAAATAACGTGTTTTGACGCTTTTTAATGTTTAATGTAAAAACTAAATAGACAAAGGACAAACCTCATTAGTTTGACTTTGACTTTCAGTGGCTGAATCCAATTCCATTTCCGAGGGTAAGGCAGAAGCACAGTTATTATTAAAAATACAAGAAATCAAGAAAAAGGCCGAAAACACAAAGAATTTAGTCGTAATCCCTGACATTTTTATTCTATTTTTCTTTTTGCAACAAAATATACAATACCAAAACTTGAAAAGATCTGCAATGTAAAACTTCCAACTATTTCAACAGTCAAAACCAAAAATTCCCTGTTGTAACGACGATGTTTACAGAGAACAGTTTAAATTAAAGAATCAGTTCTCCGTGTCGAATGCCGAGTGATTCGTTTCTTGAACATATTATTCATGTTCACGAATTTCTGCGTTACATTTCATCTGTCATCGTCTGTCTTTTAATTTTTTATAGTAGGGCAAGGTATGATTTTGTTAAACGACGATTCAATCTAAAATCCTTTACACATACAAAATTATAAACAAATGCAAAAAAAGCAGCTAGAAAAACAAATGTCAATCATAAATATATGCAGTTTGTGTAATGAATAATGAGCCACAAAAATTCATACCGACGGCTGACGAATTCGCAACCTTAGATATACACAAAAACGTCTATAAACGATGTGTGATTTGTATCATATAAATCTTAAATAGGGCATCTTTTTGTACATAGATGTGTATTGTTGCACTACCACATTATATGATATTAAACCCTACAACAAAATATTTATGTACCTGTGATAATCCGAAGAAAACATTTAGGATTTTCCCACATGATAGTTTGTAACTCATATTTATTTAATCTCATTATATTTATTATTTATTTAAATAAAGAATACAAAAACTTTTTGATACGTAAACACTGTTTACTCTTTGTATACAAAAGCAATACTTTTTATTTTAGTATTTCTACGATAACGTTTTCATACTTGTATCCAAATTTACTACAAAAAATACTGCACGGCGTTTTGCACTAATTTTTCTTGGACTTGTTGAAGCAAGTGCACATGGGACGTTCTGAAAAACAAAGATAAATATTGTAACTGGATAAAATGCATGTAAGAGGAGAGTGTGTTCATATGTAGTATTTTGGGCAGGATTCTCCCCTGATACTCTCTTTTAATTTTTTATAGTAGGGCAAGGCATGATTTTGTTAAACGACGATTCAATCTAAAATCCATTGAACAATACGCATATAAAACTAAAAGCAAATGAAAAAAAAACAGCTAGAAAAATAAATGTCAAGTATAAATATGCAATTTACACAATGAGCCACAAAAGTTCACACAAACGGCTGACGAATTCGCAAACTTACATGAAAACATCTATAGGTAAATGGTGTTTGGTTTTGTGTTTTGTTTCATTTATAAATCATTAATAGGGCATCTTTTTGTACCTATGCGCAAAACGTACAATGTATGTACAATGTACACACGTGTATTGTTGCACTACACCGTATTATGATGGTTAATCCGACTAGAAAATATTTACGTGACAATCCGAAGAAAACATGTAGGATTTTGCCACAGGATATTATATTGTTACGCTTTTTTTATGTTTTACGTCTGTGTACTTTGAACTTATCGGTAATCGGTATTCAATTGATACAGCGTATGCCAATGTCAAATAAATACTTGAGTTTTTTTATCAGTAATCGGTAGTTCTTATCTAGAATATAGGAAATTGAATCACCACAATCCATTACAATTGAAAATTGACACTGTTTGCTAATCTCATATCGCACGAGCTTGCTCTTTGCTCTATCAAGTACCAAATATCGGTATGTACAATCCAAATATTAGGCAAATATGTTGTGCAATTGTGTACGTGTTTGCTGTAGGGAAAATGAATTTGTAGTTGTAATTTAGAGTGTAGAATCTAGAAATATTAAATTTTATTCAAACTAGCTTTTGGCACATAATATTTTTTACAAGTTGTCAATACAAAACAATAAAATACCCCTGTTTTTTACCGTCATCTATGTTGTGTTCAGCATACAGTCAAACAAAGAAATATGTTTAAATTTAATCTTTTGTTTTTCTCGACGGGTTGTCTCCTCTCTACTTTGTGCTATGGAACCGTAATTCACAAGGGCGAGTTGACGGGAAATGAGTCCAAGAGTTACTATGGAGAAGTTTGTACGTTGTAAATTGTTCATCTAGTCTCAAGTTTACATAATACAAAATAATGTTGTAGTGAGAAAAATACTGAAACATTTATTGTTTAATTTATCTCTCCATAGTGTTTACAGGAGCTTCTATAACCGAATTCTACATGAGTGAAGGACGTCAAGTGTGGGATGAATTTTACACACCGTTTGAATCAGCTAATGTTGGATTTTCTGGAGATGGAACAGGAACTTTACTCCAGAGAATTTACAATGGTTTGTATGACCCCTTCAAAGCTCGTCTTGTAATCCTTTCGGATGTCGGTAGTAACGACATTGGAGCTGGAGTGTCTCAAGAAACTATTGTTGACAACTATGCAATTATCATCAGTCTCATCAAGGCTTATTTCAACAATGCCAATTCCAATGTCAATATCATCCTCGTCGCTCTCATGCCAAGAACGGATCGGGGAGTGGAAGTGCAACAAAAATTGAGGGATGTAAATCAACTCCTCCAACAGTTTGATGATGGGAGCTCTGTCCGGTTTTTCAGTCTGGAGGAAAAACTGAGTCCAGGAATCGGAAGTGTTTATGATGACTTGTACTGGGATGACAAACTTCATCTTAATTCAAGGGGATATCGAGTTTGGGCCGAGAGTATGAATCCTCTTTTTAATGAAATTTATTATGGTTCAAAATAAATATTTACAACTTTATCACATATTTTATTTATTCATTTCCCATTTCCGTCATCAATAATAAATCAATAATAAAAATGTTCTTACACTGTATTTTGGAGTGTAAAATGTCTGAAGGCCCCTTCTCAAGACTCAAGTCTCAACTTTCAATTTGTCATTATTTCATCCTTCCATAATCCGTAATTTACAACTTACAAAATGCACAAGACACAAGACGGAAGCAGGAAAAGTGAAAGGGAAAAATGGGAACGAAGGCGAAGGTTGACATGAAATTCTCCATAACGAAACATGTGACATTGTGACATGCACCTTAGTTTTGAATTTTGAATGTTGAACTAAACCTTACGGAGAGCTGACCTTGTCTTAACTTTCACATTTCACAATGATATTTTAAGCTGGAAAAGTGGTAGGAAATAGGAAACAAATGTTCATGAGATATTTATCGACATATTTACTTGTAAATAGTAAATATGTTTTGTAATTGTTTCTTTGACCTTGTCTCATTTTCTCCTCTCATGTCCAGTTTCATACATTTCATCACTAAATTTCAACAGGCACAGTTCACAGTTTGGACTCCGATTCAGACTCAAGTTTAAAGTCATTTGCATTTTCATACTCACAATTTATAGTTACAAGTTACTGCTACAAAAAAGTGATTCTCCATTTGTTTTTTTAAGTGTTTTTGGACTTTGGAAAAAAGGGAAAATGAATATAAAAATATTCCAGAATGGTGAATATTTGGTAGAAGAAGCGGAGAAATCCGGATATCAATATCAAAAGCAATATCAATATCTTGGAATCCAAAATCCAAAACTGGATATGAATCCTAATCCAGATCTAGAACTAGATAAAAATCATAATGAAGATGACAAGTGTAGTGACAAGAATCCGGGGAAACAGTGGACAAAGTGCTGGACAATTTTTGTACAAGGGCCTTTTAAAATATTCTCCTATTTGGAAATTGTAAGTTTTACTTTTTACTGAAGTCTCTCAAATCTCAAATTATGCTCTCATAATATATAAACAAAGATAACTGATTTTTTTATAAATGCCCTTGAAAAAATATGTGACCATATCCGACCGGAAAGTGGTGTCATATGGTGTCATATTTTGGTGTCACTTTGG
>JAQGBH010006223.1:0-12867 GCA_034698265.1 Sminthurinus aureus | reverse complement strand
CAAAGGTTCGGATTCTAAAGACGCCGATGGAAATAGTCCAGACGCAGCTGATGGAGCCAAAGGTTCGGATTCTAAAGACGCCGATGGAAATAGTCCAGACGCAGCTGATGGAGCCAAAGGTTCGGATTCTAAAGCCGCCGATGGAAATAGTCCAGACGCAGGTGATGGAGCCAAAAGCTCGGAAGCTAAAGACGCCGATGGAAATAGTCCTGATGCAGCTGATGGAGCCAAAACCTCGGACATTAAAGACGCCGATGGAAATAGTCCAGATGCAGCTGATGGCACAAAAAGTTCGGATTCTAAAGACGCCGATGAAAATAGTCCTGATGCAGCTGATGGAACCAAAACCTCGGACGCTAAAGACGCCGATGGAAATAGTCCAGATTCTGCTGATGGAGGCAAAAGTTCTGATGCTAAAGATGCCGATGGAAATGTTCCGGATTATTTAGATGGCACAAAGACCACTGACGGCAAAGAAGCTGATGGACATAGTCCGGATTCTGTAAATGGCACAAAGACCACCGACGACAAAGAAGCGGATGAAAATAGTCCTGATTCGGCAGATGGAGCCAAAAGTTCCGATTCCAAGGACGCCGATGGAAATAGTCCTGATACAGCTGATGGTGCAAAAACCTCCAACTCCAAGGATGCTGCAGGAAATATTCCAGATTCGGTAGATGGCACAAAGACCAACGACGGCAAAGAAGCGGATGGACATAGTCCGGATTCAGCTGGTGGATCGAAATCGTCTGATTCAAAAGACGCCGATGGAAATAGTCCAGACGTAGCTGATGGCGCCAAAAGTTCGGACGCTAAAGACGCTGATGGAAATAGCCCGGATTCTGCTGATGGCGCAAAAAGCTCCGATCTTAAGGATATCGGTTCGAACGGTCAAGAGTCTGCCGATGGCTCAATAAGCTCCGATTTCAAGGATATTGGTCCAAACGGTCAAGGTTCTGCAACAGATACAAGAAGCTCCGACGCCAAGGATTTAGGTGGTAACAGTCAAGATTCTGCTGATGGGTCACCAGAGCATGACAAACGGCTGTTGTCCAAAGACGGATCCATACATATTCCAGACGAGTCAGATTCACAAGACTCGTCAACCAGTTTGGACAACTCAACCACGGGTAGTTCACCTAATTTTAGCGACAATGGAGACTCTTCAGGCTCGTCAAAAGATTCTACCAAAACGGGCGCATCAAATTCACCAGATAAGTCAGGAACACAAGACTCGTCGAATGCGTCTAAAGATTCAGCTACAGATAATTCACCAAACTCTGCTGATAAAGAATCTGAACAAGGCTCACCAGATTCTGCCAGAAATGACTTTCCAGGGTCAAGCAATCAAAATATTCCAGGATCTGAAACATCTGAAATAAATAACGGTTCAGTGGAACCCCATGCAGAAGTACGAAATTCCAAAGAACAAGGTATCGGATCACAGGATGGTTCAGACTCTGGGTAATTTTTTTGATGTTTACTAAATATTTTGTTTAAGAGTCCAAATTTTTAAACGTAACTTGATTCTTCTAATTAAAAAATGATTGATTTCCACAGAACGTCTTCTAAACAGCTTCAAGGTAAGTTTTGAGTAACGTTAAAGTTTTCAGTTTTGAGATTAAAGTTTTTTTGCACATCAATGTCACAGAGAATTTCTTGATACATAATACAAGTTGCATTTTTAATGTTTATATTTCAGTTCCTCGTCCAAAGCGGAAGCTGTATAATGCAAAATTTCATCAGAGATTGGATGAGCCACTTCCAGATGATAAAGTCTATAGATATTTATTACGAGGTTTGTCGTACGGTGGAAACAGTGATCCTCCAACATGGCGGTGATTAAGCAATAAGTTGCGTAGAAAAGTCACCTTTTCTGAAATAAGACTGTAGCACAAATGTATCTACGTACTGAATCTGTGAAAACTGTGCACTGTGCAGTCTTTCAACTCTATTTCAAATTATTGAGAAGTCCCCAGCGTTTTAGCCTACCAAGATAACTGGTAACGGGAACAAAGCAAAGTGTTAAATTTAAGAACAGCTTTTCGAATTCTAGTTTTTGTTACTGGGTTCTAAAGAGTTTGGCGTAACGTACTTGACCCAACAAAGCATTTAGTATTACTTAGCGTTACTTAATTATATAGAAATACATGTATTGTGTTTTAGTCCTTTGTTGTTGAATGTATTGTGTGATGTATAATAAATAGTGTTCAAACAAATAACCTTACCGAATAGCTTTACCGAATACTTTGTACATGGCTAAAAAATTAACCAGGATTTACAAAACTTATAACACATGTACAACACAACTGATTCATTAAAAATCAATCGAAACATTAAAAAGAGTCTGCAATGTACTAGTGTGTATGTTGCATATATAGCTTAAAATGTCTTTGGTTTTGACAGGACAGCAACCCACGTTTTAATTTTCATATGTAAACGACACATCTAAGACAAACTCCACACATATTTCAATTACTAGAGTAGTCTACATTTGCGGGTAAACTTCTCATGTCTTGTACGTTTTTGTTTTTGGGTTTGCTGGCTTGCAGGTGGTCCTTGTCATTAAATACAACTATTTATTACAAGGTATTGGATGGAGTTTTTTCTAAGTTAACAGTTTTAACATGTAAAAATTCTCCTTTGCTATTTCTATAACTTATCCATATCCGCGGTCGCTACAATAAATTCAGTATTCTAATGTGTGATTTCTGGTCAGTTAATGCTTTAAAAGCTCAAAGTTCCAATCTGCGTTTTCACATTCTTTCTCCAAATTTATGTAGTACCAACAACCAACAGTAATAACAGACCTAAAGGTTGAAGGAAAAGGAAGATCTTTTCCGGCTAGATGGCTGCTCTTTGGCTAGTGAAGCTTACACGCTTAAAAATACCTTCGAATTTTGTGGGGTATTCTTTGAATGGTAATACTTTGACTAGGTAGTCGGGGTTCCAGAGCTTCTTTTACAACTTCTAGATTCTCGGCGTAATAACTAAAGATGAAGAGGGTCAGACTAAATGTGTTTGTATTTGCTCTTGGTTCTCCCTCTTCCAATTTCTCTTTACATATACAGATATTGAGAATGTTCCGACGTTTTTCTCTTTCTTTTATTCCTCTCTCCCCTTTTCTCCACGGTCGCCTAATTCATAAATCAAGGGAACTCATGCTGAGAGTGTAAACATCTTTTGAACTTGGTTATGCATAAATTAAAAATAAAAATAAAAATGATTCTTGCTATATTCTGCTCAAAAATTCTAAAAGAATTATGTAGCATCCTCTGCATATGGATTTTTTACTCTTTAGTTAAAGCAATCTGTAGATGATATAAAATTTTGTTATGTAGTAACTAATGACTGCGTTTGCTTATAATCCCGAAAACCATGTAGACCATTTCTCAGCCCCACTGTATTAAAGAGTATGGAAAATGGAGAATTGAGAACATGTGCGATGTGCGTACATTATTGTGGATTCATGAATGAATGTATAATTTTTGTTTGTCTAGTCCAGTGTCGACAATCGACGAGCAACAAAACTCTGAAATAAAAATCATGAGAGCAATTTACGTCAGTTTGTTTACCCTGGCTCTATTTTATGTTTATTACATTTGGGATGCACTCAAGAATCAAGCTGTTGTTTTCATTTATGTGTACTCCAAACTCCAAACGATGGCTCTTGCTGTATATATTTTTCCTACCCTTCTGCTTCTAGTGTATTTTTCCAAGTTTGTCTCAAGGTAGGTTTCACGCGATGGTGTAGAGCAAAAGTTTCATCACCCACTTTGTTTTGTTAATACCCAAAATTTTAAGCATATTGTTGCTAATTTCAGAAAAATTGACTTTACAAATTTTATCTGAAACAGGAATAAGTAACAGAAAAATACGCATGAAAAATTACTTGTGAAAAGTCGTTCGTTGTTCATTATTATCATTATCACACCGCTCTTCACTTTCCCATCTGAGCTCACCTACTACTCCATATTGTTCTCCTTCAGGATTCCACATTCAGAGCACCATAAAAAGCTGAAGAATTAATAATATATAATAATGTGATTCATACATACACCTATCGTCCATCGGTATGAGGTATGTGCAAAGTTTGACTTGGTTTTGGTTTTAACTACATAGGATCATTAATTAAGGATTTATTATCCGTTTAACTTGAGCTTATTTGAATAAAGAGGTAGTAAAATGGATAAAATTGCCAGGAAAATGGTGACAGAATTGAAATATTGTAATAAAAATTTTGGAGCTTAGTAAAAAGAAGCGTATATAAAAGAGAAGACCTGGATGTTTTTGGAGAGATTTTAAAAGTTGATTGAGAATATTTGTGCTTGTTTAAGAATGCAAGTCATGACTCGGCATAGACACCTTTGCTAGTTTGGTAGGCTATCAAAGCCGGAAATTACAAGTATATTGCAATCTACTGCCTCTCCGATCCCCATTTCCCACCTTTACTTCAAATCTAGAAGACTAGAAGAGCAGAAGAATCTAATAGAATGACTTGCATTTATATCTACAATCTACAATCTATAATAATACGTGGAAGATGGTGATAGCTCTCTTTCCATACAGTTTTTCCCATAGACACTCTTTTTACATACCTTGTGTAGGCGGAAAGAAAACGAAGGGTAGGTGGTAGGAGGTAGGAAGTAGGAAGAAGAGAGAACGGGAGGGAGAGTGAAAAAGTACATATATATACATATTCAGGCTTTGCGATTCACGTTCTGGCTGCTGGTGATAGTAAGTTTCATTAGTTTGGTGGTGAAAAGGCTGTGAAAATACAGAGTGTGAAAGTGTGAAATTGTGAGATGTGAGCAGAACAAGAGAGATAGAGACATGGAGAAGCAATCGCCTTCGCATTCAACCATAAAAGCCAAAGGCATTGAGGTGAAGGATTTCACTGGCAATTAGAGTAGATTGATGTTACTTACTGAGCCCTTGTAATAAATGGGTCTCAATCTTTCATATGGAATTTTCGAGGTGAACACTGAACACTGAACACTGAACACTGAGTATACAGACAGAAAATACCAAAAGAAAAGGTTGATGCTCGCAGAATAAGGAAGGAAGACGGAGGAGAAAAGAGCCTTTTCCTTTTCGCTTATCTTCCTCACACCAACCAGCACCATCGCCAAACTTAATATTTTGACCCAAGTCCACCTTAAAATACCAATTCCAATTTTGCTCCACTCCCCACTTCCACTTCCTACTCCCCTCATCCAACATCTCCAACTTACTCAAGATTATTCGCAAGTAAGGATCATACTTCCTATTAGTATCAGAGGAAATCATCAGAAAGTCGATGGGAAAAGAATATCAAATGTACAACGCTGAATATACTGGTATGCAAAAGAAAACGTGGATAGGTTAAATGTCAACACATTAAAGATACCTACAGGCATTTATTTTCAGTACATGTAAAAAACTATTTTAAAAATAACTGACAAACTTTGCAATAAAATATTATAAGTTGAAGATAAAATACGGTACAATGTAATATACAAATGTATCTATTTAAAGTGTTTGTGTCGTTCTCACTGTCTACCAATTCTTGTGTGAAAAATGGTGGATGAAGAAGGGAAAACGGAGCGAGGAAATGGGAAATGGAGCAGTTTGATTCTCTAGTCTAATAGCCCATCAGTGCCCGTCGTTGAAACCCTCTTGAAATTTATTGACTTGTAATCAATGAAGCGTCTGTGCTCTGTACTCCCTGGCAAAGGATTTGTCCAAAACACTCTTATGCCTTGACGCTTTTGTAATTTATGACTCGGCAGAGATAAATACACGTGCTACATTCTACATCCTACATCCTACAATGATTCTTCCAGATTCCAGACACAAATATAACGTAACATGCATTTCTCTTGGAGAAATAGTCAACAGTCTTCTTCTCTTCACTACTTCCAACGGGAAATGGCATCATGCACAATGTATGGTTTATGGTTTGTGTTTATGGTAAACTTCATGTGTGCACTACACAGTGAACAGTGAATATCTGACTCATAAAATATCAGTAGATACTCAATACTCAATGCGCAACGACGACGCTTGATTTGTAGCATCTTTTTCAACCCCATGTAAACAAAAATTGATTCTAATTTCATATCATGATATTTTTAGTTAAGCCTCACTCCAATCTCCAACATTTTGTCTAACATCTTTGAAATATATATATAAAAGTACATTAAGATTGTAGACAGTAGACACATCAAGCCATTGAATACAGAATAGAAAACTCATAACACAGTTTATCAAAAGTTGAGAAAAATAAATTTTTCAATACATGTTTAACCTATTTATATTTTTCAAAGAGATTAAATAAAAATAAAAATTTATAATTGTGAAAATATTAAAAATTATGGTCCCAGCTCTAGATACAATAATTGTTACAAGATACAATCTCTCCAACTGCCGATTAAAAAATGAAATTGTGAAAGAGTGAAACCATTCGTAATCATATTTAAGTCAGTCGTGAAATAATTTATGCCCCAGTTATACTTTTGACTAGGTCTCTTCCGCTGTTATCTCCTCAAGTAGATAAGTACGCAAGCACACGGGTTCAAGGAGAAACCAGTAATAAATTCCATTAATATTTTATAATATTATTCCGGTTAGTTTGATTTCTTGAAATTCAACTCTCAATTCATTGGTTTAATTTAACATTACATGATATTTTAATAAAAGAGAATTCCTCCGTGGAAAAAATAAAAAATAATGGAACAGATTAGGAAATTCCGACTTAATACTACCGAAAGCCAAAGTAACAACTGCTGCATTCCATTTCTTACTAATTACATTTGACCCGTACCCTCTGCTCTCCTTTTTGTTTGGTGCACTTTTACTTATTGTACAGAGACATTTAGAGAAATCATGATTTGAATTTTAAGGTATTGAAAAACAAACTATGGTCAATGGTGAAAATTTTGGACTTGGATTTTAAAATGTACGTAGATTGTAGATGCTTCAATGCACAACAACAATTAAACCTTTTACATTATTCATTAGCTTGGGTCCATTTGTTGTCTATTTACTCTGCTCAATTTGAGCATAATTTATAATTCAAAATTTAAAAGTACATTCCAAATTCCAACGATTCAAAAATAACAATAGGTAGAATAAAACACTCATAAAAATAGCAATGAAATTCATAATTTGACTGCATTTTTTCTCCTTGGATCAGAAAAGCTATGGCTAATGTGTTGGTGTTGCTGTACACTGTAAATGGATGTGATTCAATTATTAATGTGGTTCATTCATATGCGCTGTTTAGCAGTAAATTCACGGAGGTATCACTTGTATAACTTGGATTCCACAGGAAATTCTCCCTAGCGCCTAATGCCAGCTCCGCATCTGTCCATTTTCCATTCATATTGAAATTACTCCGAGTCACTTATCCCCAGGAATGTCACAGTAACAATCAGCTCAAATGATGAATTACCTCTAGAATTCATAACCAGACCAAAAAATGATGTAAAACAACTCCCATTGCTACGTTTTGTTACGTTGCTTCTATCTAGGATTCAAAAATCTTGAAATCTTGAATTAAGAAAAAAAGGTGGAAAAACTAACAGCCTTTTACCAACTAGAATATTCTGTTAAGTTTTACAATTAGTTAAATCATCCATTGTAAGAAAATCCAGAGTCCTGAATCTGGAATCCGATAAATTTCAAGAAGTATCACCTAATTTATTAAAATTTAAGATGAACAGAAAACTGGAAAAATTTTGTGCTTAGTGTGCATCGGGCATTCATGCAAATTAAATACATAATGAAGTGCTAAGCCTCCAAAAGTACTGATTGGTGATTAGTAAAAATGTATAAAATACTTTCAGTTTATTCAAATTCACACGAGCATTCTCCATTCTAAACTTCTTTCGAGTAGTCCAAGCAATTATCTTTATTTCTGTCCACAGACAAATTTTATCTATCTTTGTACATATGAATGTTCATGAATTTCATTTAAAAATTCCCGAGTGCTCGTTTACTGTATGTTAATGTTGTGTTGTATGTATGAATCAGCAAAAGTTATCCTTCTCGTTAGAACTGGAATCATTTAAGCAATTTCGTGTGCATTTGGAGCCATCCTTTTCATTACAATTGCTACCCCAAATTGCCATGGTAAAAGTAGAGGACAGAGGATGAGTCGACGTTGCTCTGATCTCTTCTCTATATGCGTTCTGTTCTGTTTTGTCCGAATCCTCTCAAGCTGCTAAAATTCTCAGTTCTAAATTCTAAATCATGTATGGAAATTTTGGGTATGGAAATCCTGGCCGTCTTTTACTGTTGGCGGTGCTGTATTATTATTAGTTATTAGCCACAGAAGCATTATTGTCCATGTATGCATGACACCTGTCTGTCTGTGTGTAGTGTGTAGATATGTCCATGGTAATTCTGTAATGAAGCAATTACAAAATATCTGTATCCACTATCAACCCTTTTATATGTACTGTATTTTTGGTACATGTATAATGTATACCAATTGAGCATTGAGCTTTGAGCATTGAGTATGAATGAAGAATGATGGAAATGAAGGATTTAAATACATAATAAACCAGAGACAAAATTTACTCTCCTGGTGGTTCATCTTTCCTTCTCCATTCTCCATTCTGCATCATCCTTCATCCCAAATTTCCATGTTGTAAATGAAAAGTTATGTGTGTGCATACGGCATAAATATGAATATTATGAATACTTAATGACGCAACTAAGCAAATGTGCTGGAAGTTGAAAGTTGAGTTTGGAACGGTTGGCTGGTTTGTTGGTTGACGGTTAGTTTTGGGCACCACCTGTGTGTCTTGTGCTTTGTGCGTGTGTCGCGCTCATTGTTCATCTGAAGTTGACTATTGAATCTTGAATCTGGAGTCTGGAATCTAGAATCTTGTTCATTTACGAGAAGGATTCTAGGTTTTCGATTTTAGTTATGATGATCAAGTTCAAAGTTTTGGTTGTACATTTTACATTGTGCACGGATCGACATAAAAGTCGATTTTGATGTCCATGTCAAACTTAAATACTAGCTGTATTTTATACACTACACTATACATTATGCATGGATTTGACTTTGAATTTTCATGATGATCAGGCCTAGATGTTGGATTATAACCTGTCAATGTCAAAATGTTCATCCGCCTATTTCATGCTCCTTCTCAGTTTACCTTTATCCAGTACCACTACACACTACACACTACACACACTTATATTTTATACTCTCTACTCCTTTTCCTAATTCTCTCTTTATTCTCTGTTGCTACTGTGTGTAAATTTAATTTAATTTTTCGATGAGTAAATATAATTGCTCCTTCCAAAATTATTTCAGTTTGACCTTTGTACTAACATCACACTATACACAGACTCCAGACTCCAAACGGAGCCATGCTACTGGTATTCAGGGTAATTCTAGATTCTAGGTGCTCTCTTTATATTTATATTTATATTCATTTTCATCCTCGTATCAAACGTTACGGTTATTAATGAAATCCCAAGTGTGATGTCTGAAGTTTCAAGTCTGAACTCTGTCGCCTGGCTTCATGGCCCTTCGTTTTCAATATTAATATTCGTGTACTAATGCTAAGCAAGGCAAGATTAGGAGACGAAGGACGAACATCGTTTGGGGTGAACTTTAGGCCACAAAACTAATTAAAAATTATGTGAATTATCATCACCCATCACGATTGAATAGAACGGAGGTTGGAGTCTGGAGGATGAAGCTTGTTGTCCGTGTCTGCTTCTGTTTATATTTTCTATGCTCCCCAAGATCACACAGTTACAAATACAAATCCACAGTACACAAGCACAGTAGAAAAGTTGAAGTTTTGATGACTGTAGATAAATAAATACTAAAATTAATTCAATCAACTGCTTCTTTTATGCATACATTAGTTGTAGAGCTTGGATGATTCTCTAAGTTAAATAAACAAATATTACAAATTGTACAGATCATGTACACAATAATTTGAAACAATTAAGCAACTACGTGCACGGAAAAACATAACATTTCTTTTCCTAATGAACTTAAATTATTATTTTAGTTGGTACAAGTAGGAAGAAGAAAATGTGGTGGCCTTATTCAATTTATGAAGTTGTATGAAATAATAATAATAGTTAATATTATTATTATTATTGTAACGCTTCTGTAGATAAAAAGTATATTATACATTAAATTTAATTACTCCCCATCTTTCCACATTGTAAATGGGAAATGTGGTAAGACAGGTGATTTTATACATAAAGTAGGTCAAAAATATTCACCCTGAGAAAGAAGTGGATGATCTTGCACCGTTTCTGCGTACACTAGCTATCTAGAGTCTAGACTGAACTAATGCACTGTTCTTCTTTTCATAGAGTGCGGTGTACAAGATTTTTGATGTTTACTACTCTATACCAAATCTGGTGTAAATGGTAAATGGTAAACGGGTTGTTTGCTACATTGTGCGTTGCCATGTTAAAGATACTAGACGTACAGATTCTGCTACTGTTTGAAGATGAAGAATGTTGCTGCTCAGCAGTGGACCTCAATGACATTTTAGTACATTTTTTGCTACACGCAGTTTTATTTGCTTTGTACATGTCCTATTATGAGGAGAGTCAATTTTGTTGTGCGTTGTGCGTATACTTATCATATTCAACATGAAAATTCCTGATTACAACCAATGAATTTTGGGAAGATGAGATGAAAATCAGTAAAATTTGTTCTTCCCCCGTGATGATACTGGGTACTGGATACTGGATATCCGATGGCGTTGGTTTGGTTTGGTTTGGTTTGGTTTGTAGTAGTGAGAAAAAGCCCAGCTCTGCATGACATAGAACACAGAGGATGGGAAAGTCTTATCACTTGTCTAATCTTCTTAAGCCTTTGACAAATGCATACAACACACAGCTAGAAGCTTTCATGACTAATTTGAAGGAAACCAGTAGCAAGTAGCTTGTGGCCTGCAGAAGATATAAGTACACAAGTGATATGAGATACAAGATACAAGGCAAGATGAGATGCAAAGGATTTGAGGTCAAGAATACAGAATATAGAAATTTTCTCATAAATATTAACAATACACAATACATTTTAGATATTTTTCTATTTTATTACTCCGATGTTTTGAGCCAGCTGGATTCTAAAAACAAGCCAAATATGGAATATGGAATATGGAATATGAACAAAGATGAGATTGAAGGATGAAATGAATCCTCGTGTTTAATTTAATTAGATTTATTTCATGTTTCCATGTGTAGTTTGTCCTATGTACATTGTATGTACGGTGTACGGTGTACAATGTACATGAATTTTAGGTAGGTTTTAACAGTTTTACAAACAATTAATTGAACAGTTGGCATGTTTCCTAACTAAAACGGATTTAAAATCAAAACTGTTCAAAAATATGTGCCTTTTACATTTTAGAAACTTCAATTTTGGTGGTTTGAGATGGATTTTGTTTCTTGTTTCTTGTATCCCTTTGAAACTCCAGATTACTTTGCTTGAAAAAAGTGATGGTGAGAATAATCTGCGGTTTTTAATTAATTGAAATATGTGTATAAAGAGAATGAAAACTTGTTACAGTTAGGTGGTAGTCAAAACTTGGCAAATTGAATTTGATTTGGATTAAATTCAATTTCATTATATTTTCTCATTACACATTGCTATCATTAGAATTTGTCCGTTGCCGATTGTCAGTTGTCTGTTGTCGGATGTTGACATGTTTGATATAATACAAATCTATTGAATTATATCCACCAGAGATCAAAAACCAAGAATCAAGATGAGACGACGAGGAGCGAGAAAGTATTGTCCTTATCGATGGTTGAAATCAGAATAGAGATAATTCAACGGATGTATGAAAGACACCGCAACCAGCAACCAACACACGCACCGTTAACTGCCAACTGGGGACATTTATCTTGACAAATTGCTGGAAAGGTTGGGAGGACAAAGAGAGGACCTTTATGTCACAAGTCAGTGTCAAATGAAAACCACACGCCACAGTATCAGTAGTCACAATACCAACGCCAATGCCAATGTGGTACATTGTACAGAGGATCAAGATATGAGATAAAAATGGATCAAAATGGAAATCACATACACAATTACCCGTAGGTACTCTTGTTACTCTTTTCAAACCAAACCAACCTCCTCCATTTCAATTTCGTTTCAATACCGAGAACCTTCTAACGTTCCGCTTCACAACGAAACAAGAAGTAATGGCACAATAATAATAATTATTATGTTTTTGAATAATTTAAATTATTCATGTGATTTTACGTTGATTACTTTAGCCTTTATTCAAAAATAGCTAACTATGTAAATAAACATTTGATATGAAACTTCTTTACCAGAATCACAAGATACAAAATAACCAAATGCAATCAGAATTTGTACTCTTTTCTACACATATTCATTACATTCCTTTTTGCTTGTGAGGGTAAAATGTATTTATACTTTACAATGTACGGTGTACTTCGAGGGTGTGCTGTCTACAGTCTGCAGTGAGCACCGACGCGGTTTTCCTTTCCCTTCCCCAAGATCTTTGTCAATAGTATGAATTGTGGATTCTGATTTGGTTCTTTCTCCCTTTATTTGTATTTTTCCTCCACGCTTTTCTCCCTTTCACATTCACACTCGCACTTATATCATCTGCTCTCTGCAACTCAATCTCGGTTCTAGAATCTAGAACCTAGAAACGCAAACGCTCAAATACTCGAGTACTCAAATCTCAAATCAAAGCAAAGCAAAGCAAACTAAGAGGAAACCCCAATGAAACGATATATATGTACTATGATCAATTTTGCGCGTCGTATAGACTGTACCAGTACAGGCTCACAATCTTTCCATTATGGAAAGAATACGAGAAGTCTCACAATGAGCGGATTTTGAGCATTGGA
>JAQGBH010006222.1:0-12868 GCA_034698265.1 Sminthurinus aureus | reverse complement strand
TTGTGGGATGAGTAGGTGGGATGGGAGGAACAAGTGTGCAAAATTTCAGCCGGATCCAGAGGGGGCAGTTGACAATGGTCCCTTGTTAGTGGGGCACGAGTGGCAGGTTGTGGTTTTAGCGAGGGAGGATGAAGTTTTAGCGAGGTACTGGAAGGTTTTAGCGGACCCCCTCGCAAAAAAAAAGGTCACACGATTTTCAAAGGGAAATTTTTTTTAGCGAGACGTTTTCTGCGATCGTGCGGGATATGCAGATTTTCCATGCATGGTATTTAGTATTAAATATTTAGGTATAAATACAGACAACTTTCAAAGTTCCAAGTAGATTTTAAAAATATATGTAGTAGTTGTGTTTTTTATATAAATACGCATAGTGTACATGGTACACGTTGACATAAGTAATAAAAAATAAAACGTACACAGTATATAGAGTTAACTCGATCCGATATCCAATTTAATAGATAGAAAGGCCACGAATAGATATATATACAAAAATAAGGAACATACTCAATTTCCATGTAAATTCAGAAATTCAGTTTTCTCTGTTTGTCCCAGTCTCTACAATCTACAATCTACAAGTGTATGGATATAATGCAATAGGTAATGTAATATAGATTGTAGATTGATACATGTAACGTGTACAGTGTTCATCGTATATCTCAAATCTCAAGTGTACGTCAAAGAGTATGTATGTATTCTGTAGGTATGTTTTTTTCCAAAAATATCTTCCGTTTGGCACACCCACATTCATTCATTTTCATTCATTTAAAAATTCTCTCTCAACTCATTTCTCCACATTACACATTCACGTAGCTCCGTGAATAGTGAATACATTTGGGATTGTGCATGGAACATGTTTTACAAGATCATCCATATGTTGTGCCCTATTTACACATATATTATGTCAATACTAGTATGTAATTATATCAGGATGTAGGATGTAGTAAGTAGACAATATTTAACCTGGAAGCAAGAATCTAGAATCGTGAATACAGGAGATGTGGAATAAAAGGTTGTTTTAAAATTAAGAGGAAAGTGGAAGCATGTGTACATTATTATAATATGAGTTTAAATGTGTGTAATATGTAATATGTGAAATTCCAAATTCCAAAACACAGATTATGTTGTAGTTTGTAGTAAATATTGCAAGTTGCAACAAGCTTTCCTTTTGGGTAGGTGACACATTCAACTTGTGGGAAGGACAAAATATTTTTGTTTCCAATTTTCCGTCTACTCGCACTCGTTCACTCTTTACTATTCTGCTCACACATTTAACATTTTTACTTACCATGAACCATAACACACCATATACCATATACTACCATATTCTCTATTCTATAGCCTATCCATATCCATTATCCATACACCATATACCATACACCATACGCTGAACACTGAACACCATACCGTCGTATTATCATGAGAGTTATTTGTCAAAATAAAAATTTCAATTTGAAAACTTGGCTTTGGAGGAAGAGAATGAAAGAACGAGAGAGACAGAGAGAGAGAGAGACAGGATATTTTCTCTATTACTTGCTCTTTCTTTCACTTTTTTGAACAGTTTCAATTCTATTATAGTTATGTGCAGGAAAACTTTTAAAAAGAATAATAAAAATTATTTAGTGGCAATATATGTACATATGTATCTAGTATCTATACGTGTATTGTGTATTATGTATTACATACTCAGTGCTCAATACTCACAGTTTCTCGGAGATGAGGAGAGAGGGAGAGAGAGAGCGCGAAACAGGCGTAAATATATAGAAAGAATTCTAATAATAATAATAATACATGTTATAGAGTATACAAGTAGAAAAGTTGTTGGAAGTTGGAAGATGTGATCAGTTATGCCTGTGTATGTATGTATAAAGTATAATATAAAACATAGATTATAGTACATACATGTATTTGTGTGTTGTGTGTATATATTTATACCGGGAATACATGTATGTATTATGCATGGAATAGAAAAGAAAAAAGAGAACTTGATAGTTTCTTAGGAAAGAAAAGGTAAACGCTAAAGAAAGAGAGTATATGTGTAATGTGTGTACAATATATATACATGTATTTAGGCACACAGTAGAAATGTTAGAGGCAGTCTAGAGTTTAGAGTCTAGAGTCTAGTGGAGGCAGAAAATGCAGCTGTCATGAGCTCCATGAAATCTCTGTGTGTGCACGTTATGTGAATGTGGTGTGTTCAATGTTCAGTGTTCAGCCTTTGGGTTTCCTTCCTTTGGTCCATTCATTTACAGATGAATGAGAGAGGATTTCTAACGTCGTTTTTGGTGGCTTGCCAACTCAGAGGAAAGAGAGAGAAAGAAGCCCGAAGAGAACGAAGACGAACGAAGCATAAGAACGGTAAGGTAAATTCATTCTTCATTCAAGTTATTCTCCATGGCATGGCAAAGCCAATACGTCTGTATGTACCAACATTTAATACACATAACACATCACACACACATTGTACATTGTACGTACAACGTACAACGTACAAAACTACAAACACATAGAATATAGAATATAGAATGCACAAGACAAGGCAACACGATGAAACAACTTCCTAATGGACTTTGTACTTTTTCTTAGAAATGCACACACATTCATCTATCCTTCCAGATGCCGTAGTTCTCTCCTTTTCAGTTTTCAGCATGTGTACAGCACATAGCATACAAGTACTGGATATTGTTGCAGTTTCTTCCAGTTTCCCTACAGTTTGACAAGAAAAATCAACTTCATGTTACATGTATATAAAATGTCAAATATCCAGCGCATACAACCTACAATGCACAACCTACATGTATAATGTATGTGATGTCAAACCTCAAACTGTTGCACAGATTCTTTCATTACGAATTACGAGAAAAGTCGTGTATATTATATGTTAACAAACTATTTCCCTGTTTTGCTTGGCAAAATTAGTCCAAAAAATTATCTCACTTTCCTGTTGTACAAAAAAAAGAGAATATTTTATAATACCACAGCTACTTTTTTTACCCCATTCAATTTGCTTCTATATGTTTGTATAGTTTGTAATAGAACTAAAGATGATGATAATGATGATGATGAACTTGATTACAATGCTCCGGATGCAAATATGTACTGACTACTGACGAGAGGAAGTCCCGTCGCTCATGTCCATGGTGCGTTATTATTTTACAAGGGAAATGAAATTTGATTAGCTTTATATCTATAATCTATATACACACTATATAGTCATGCGTATATTATAGGTATCATGTGTATTGTAATAAAGAGATGGATGTATGAAAATATCCTCTTTGTACATAATAAAATACTCATATATAATATATAATGCTTTTATCTAAATATGTGTTGTTGCGTGTATCTATAATGTATAATGTATATAAATTATGTATATATGCTGTCTGCAGTATGCATGTACGAACCGGTATATTATACAGAGAGAAATTGAGATAATTATGGAGAGAATATGATGATGATGATGGTAGAGTGCAATGGATAAGACCGGAAGTTAAGTTAAGGTTCATATATGTATGCATATAAATAGCGTATCTGTATCTCTAAATATCTGGCTGTTACATATACATAGTACATACGCACATTCATACTTAGGAAACATTTTATATGTGTACAGTGTACAAGCCCTTTTCTACGTATAGTTCTACGTAAGCTGACAAAGCATGGGAACTTGGCTGGCTGGATAGATGGATGGATGGTAGAGTTTAGAGTGTTGCCTCTGTAAGTGAGTATGATATGCTTCAAGTTTTTCCTCTAGGGAGGGAGGAAATTGTTCCCCCTTGTGAAAAATTGTCTAAAAACGAAAACGAAAAACCAGATCCTGTGGCACCCTTATACATTATTTAGAAGACTACCGTCCTTCGTGAAGATTTGTTCCAGGCAGGTTGAGAGTAGAGAGTTGAGAATTGAGAAGGCAGCAACAGGCAGTTCTATACAGTGGATACTGGATACAAGTACAGAGCCCAGACATATGTTGTGCTACATCCTACATCATACATAAATGTGTTTAACTTTATAATTTTCCCTCCACTTCAACTTTCAAAGACTCAATTCTTGCTAAATGTATATGTACACATTATACACAATATAATATTATTTCTTTCCTCTTATTTCCTCTGCAAACTTTTTCAACATTTTACTAGGATAATACTGTACGATGTATGGTGTACGGGGGAATGGGTCAGAAATCTCCCTTATGACGGTATAAATACGTACTTATACCGTGTAGTAAGTTTCAAGTCTTGAGTCGATCCTTTCCTTGAAGTATTCTTCTTTTTTTCCCTCTTGCTCTCCTCTTTCTCAATTACTCTTCTTTTTCTTCTCCTTGGTCTTTTTCATGATCACCATATGCCTTGGTTTCGTGTGTTTCCTATTCCGTATTATGAGGGGACTTAAGAGAAAACCTGTTGCTGGAGAATGAAAGCAGCTGACCCGACTGTACAAGTATGTATCAAGTATGAATGTATATCCTGTATATTATTATGCTTCCTTTTTTTCTTCTCCCTCTCTCTCTCTCTCCCTCTATTTTCAAGTTTCAAGTGTATAAGAATGAAAAAGGACTTACAGTGTTCCTATGTAATATGTATGTAAGTAAGTAAGTATTGTGAGTCTAAAGCCTACACAATGAACAAGTAAAAAGGAATTGAATTTGAGTCAGAAAAGAACAAGACCTATAGAGAGAGTCCACAACACACACAACATATTACATATACATCCACACAAATATTCACACACAACATGGATTTCCATGAATTTTACACATTCAAATAACATTTTTTCCACATATTACTATTATTATTATTACTTTTGTATTTTTTGATATTTTTCTAACAAATTTCAAAGTACCAAAGGCACATAACCTAAAAAACACTAAAATCAGAAATCAAACATTATAAAAGTATTCATGATATATATATTTGTTATGCCTACACATTACATATGTATGTGTGTGTATTTTGTACAAGATGACATGAGCTAGATCTGCTAGATATAGATTTTTTTTGAAAGTAAGATGAATAAATAAATAAATCAATGTAAAACATTGTGGACACAATTGAGCATTTCTGCATATTTATATTTTTTCTAGGTGTAAAAATTTCTTTTTCTTTTATTCTATAATATATATTATATAATATAGTTCTGTATTATGTAACTCCCATTTCATCTATGAAGATATTTATTTACGCGTTTAATGTTATACAGTGAATTATGGAGAGTGACTAGCCATTCAGTTGATGCATGTGAGTACTGAGAAGAACACATATTGAAGTGTATATTATCTTATAACATATTACATAATTATGTATAATAATATATGTAGCTTTTGTATAGTTATACATGGAGAGCAGTAGCAGAGTGCACTCTGTGTATATAACAGTAATATACATGAATAAAACTAAATAGTCGTAAATACCTTGACATGTCCATGTATACGTGTTGTATAAAGTAATTAAATCATATAATATTATTATTTTCTTAATAGAAACCACGCAATGGGAAAATCAAAGGGGTGTGCGATTTGAAGATAAATTTTTACGAAAATCGAAACGTAATTTTGTGTGTATATATCGTGTGTGTACACATCATATATATAGGAGAAACTCTCCAAAAGAAACCATTTTTGTTTTGTTTCCGTGATTTTGGTTTTTACAGTTTAAAAGAAAGGACGAGAGGACGCAAAAAATATAATAATGTAATAAAATTTATAAATAAAATATTCTTGAATAATAATTCTTAAAAAAAATTAAAAAGAAAAACAACGTCATCACCACATCATCATATACATGTATGTATATATGTATTATGAGATTGAATGAATGACTTATTGAACATTTGAAAAAATATATAAATTTTATGATATTATACGTATCAAAAAAACAATAACAACCACAAAAGGGGAATAAATAATAATAATAATAATAATAATAACAACAATAATTATAATAAATATCTAACATGTCATTATACGTATGACTAAATATCAGCATTGATCAATAATAATAGTAATAAAATAATAACGAAAGGAAATTTTAGAGAATATACCATGTCATATACATATATATAGACGAGACATTTCATTATTACTTTGTCAACTGCCACTGCTCACTGCTACTACTGCTCTATGTGTATTTTTTTCATGAATTACAATATATTAGAGTCAGTTTTTTTCTGAATTAAAACAAAAAAATCTCCTCTCCACTATGTAACATCTCATGCATGCACAGCCTCATCCATCGTAATTAATAATCAATATTATAATATAATATTGTGGGGTAATATACACATAATACATACCTTTTCAATATTATACACACATATTATATTATTACATAATAGATAACAGATAATTTTTCATTTTCAATCAACAAGGATAGAACTACACACTTGAGCATTTTTTTGGAGAAGCAGCACACATTATAATATAAAATACACACTGGAGATGATGTTTTTAGACATATAACTATGTATGATGCATTTTTTATATGTATATGGTATTTAATTAAAAACAGAGTATAAATATTCTTCGGATTCATATAAGAATAGTTGTAACAGTACAGAGGAGAGTAGTATAGTGTTCTACATAGTACAGTGTGTGTGTATTCTACGAAAAAATTTGCGGAACATAAACATTTGTGTATTTATAATAGCAAATATCGTTGACAGATTAAGATTTAAATACATATATAATATATATATATATATATGAAAAAAACACGGCCGAGAAAACTTTGTTTAACTATATATTATGAATTACACACAGTTGTTTTACCAGTATTTTCTTTATGTATAATTTTCTTCCTTTTATAATACGATGTAAAATGCACATAAATAAAACAATGTATATATATATATTTTGTGTAGTAAAAGCAAAAAAATGGTTATTTTTGTATCATATTGTGAATTGTGTACACACAGTATATCTATAGGTATAATGTTATATAGTAAAGTAACTGTAGTTCTTTGGAATATTCAATTTGTTTTTCAGTATCATGCCTCTTTTTTTGTCAATTCTCACATCGTATCATATCAGCGTCATAAAAATTATTTATATTATGTAAATGTATATTTTTCCTTTTTTTTGTTTAAAAAAAAACAAAAACAAAATTGATTTAGTTATTTATTCAGTTCTCGGCAGCAAACAACTAAAACTTTTTTTTTAAATGTTTCTTTTGTGTAATAAATCATGATCAATAATCAGTCTTGACATATTGATTTTTCTTTTTTTTTCTTTTGCTTTCTTTCTTTCTCTTTTTCTCTCTGAATCTTTTCTCTCTTTTGTTTTTTCATAAATATGTATAATATTAATAATAAGAATATATATAGTGTTTCTACTCGTACTTTTCTTGTTTTAAACCTGAGAGTAGACTAATAAAATAATAATAGTAATAACAAAATTATTAATGATAATAAAAAAAACGAAACAAGAAAAAAGAATCTATGAATATATATTATACAAATATATGTATATAGTCTACTAATTTTTGTGTACGTAGTACAAATATACTCATATGTATATATATATGTATATGTATGCATATATGTAGCGCACTCTCTCACATTGTTATACATCATCATCACTGTTTTTGTCAAATTAATAAGATATTAGATATTATGTCAAAAATAATGATGGACATGTATGGACGAGGCAAAATATTTTATACATAATAAATGCATGTGCCCGGTGTGGATTTTACAATGAGAGTGTTTATACATATATATATATACTAACATATAATATATGCATATATACATAAATATATTTGGGCTGATCTACAGTTCTAATTTCCAATCAATTTTCAGTGTTCGTGACTGCTATATAGTTCTCTTTTCCTTCCTCTAATATATAATAATGTAATATATTTTGAAATACATAATTTATGTATGTAAAATGCATAATGTATATTATGTAGTAATAGTTTTTAGTTTTTAGTAATATATTATTATATGTGTATAATAGTAAAAAGCGAGCCTGACTTCAATCATATTGTTCCTCTCGTCCTTGATTATTGACTATACCCATTATATAATATGTATGTATATAATATAATATATATATATATGTATAATTTATATGAATATTTTCAGTCCGATGTTTTTTCTTCTTCTTCATTACTATTATAATTAGATTATTATTATTATTATTATTGTTTTTTTTGTTTGTTTCAGTCATCTCGCTTAATCCAATGACAACAACTTGTTGCTTCTATTACTGGTGTTAGCAGTCGTCATCATCACGTTTGGATGACTAAAATGACTCCGTTCTTCTTCGTCTGGGAAAATGTCGGGGAAACTCCGATCCGAGAAACTTTCTCCGTCTCTTCTAGTAATTCCTCCACTATTCACAGCAGATGAGGATGAGGAAGAACGACACGTGCACCCGTTTGAATGGTATTTTTGGTAGGTTTTCTCTGCCACATGTATACAGCCTTTACATGGCCAATATAAGCACAGACACGGGAGGAAGAGTGACATGGCGGTCATGCATCCCCACCTCCAATATCGACGGTGAGGCGCACATGAACAAGGTTTATCGGCACACAGTACACCACCGTCCGGTTCAAAATTTTTCCCACAATGATAAAAAACAGCTTTTACACAGCACAGGCATGTCACATAGTCTAATAGAGGTTCGGGTCCACACTGTACACTTTTGGAGCATATCCATCGGGAGGGAAGTGGGCGAGGGGATGCACAAGCTTGACATCGACACTTTCTACAATATGGACAAACTATTGAAGACTCTGGTAATTTGACTGGTTTTCCTAGCCCAACACCAAGATTATTTAAATTATTTTCATCGGAAGAGGAGGAAGAGTCACTAATATTACTACTTAATAAAGATCTTTTCGTCGGCTGTGTGGTCACTACAACAGCATCACCACCAGAACCTACATGACTATTACTTGTATTATCACTAAAATTAAGATTATTCTTAGTAGTTATTGTTGTAGAGTTGTTGCTATTATTTATTAGTTTCTTTCGAGAGTTGGTTGGAAGTCTCACTTGTTCAGCTGCAGTTACACTCGAATTATTTTTACTATTACTAATATTATTGATATTATTATTGTTATGAAGGTTTGAGCTACTTAAGTTCGCTCCACTGTGATGTTGTAAATTTAATTGATGATGGTGTTGGTGCTGTTGTTGTTGCTGATTTGAATTTGTAAGTGGTTGTGTTAGGACTGGGGCACCCAAATATAAATTTCGATTTCTTTCTGAATTTGGACGTGGTTGATCTAATGAGATGGGTCTAATGGGTGATGTTATGGGTGTTGATATTGTTGTTGGTATGGTAGTAGTAGGTGGAGGTATGGGACCTGAACCTGAACCAACAGTTCCAGATATAATTGTTGTACCTATGGGCATTCTTGTTGTCCGTCCATCGTGATGATGTTGATGGTGTTGATGTTGATGATGATGATGAGTATGCCCATGTCCCTGACCATCATTATTATTAATTAGATGATTTCCATTTCCACTTCCTCCAATATGAACTGAGGAGAGTTGGGAACGGGACAAGGGTCTAACCGGCGGTTCACTTCCGGTAGTTATATTATTATTAGTAGTAGTTCTTGTTGATGATGATGATGATGATAGAGATGGTGGAGGGGATGCTCCAATAAGACGAGACGCGGTTCCCGGGTAAGTCCGCGACGATGTATTCCCTTGAACATTTTGTGCCATAACGTAACGGCTCACTCACTCATTCACTTTTTTGATTAATTAATAAAATATATCTATGTATATATTTATTTATTTTTTTCTCTTTTTCTTCTATAATAAACTTCGTTCTCTCTTTCTTTTCCAACATAAACTGACACTTCTTCTTCTTCCACTGTGCACACACATACACACACAGGACATGCAGACCCAAACAAACAAAATATTTTTTTCTATTTAATGTAGTTCATCCTGCATTTCTTTTTTCTTCTTCATTTAAAAGTATCTTGTTGAAAAAATTTTCTTCTTAACAATAAATCACCACGTACACACACACACTCACACACACTTGAATGCGGATTACGATGATGACATACAACTATTTTTTTTAAATTCTTAATCCGGTTGGCGTTTTAAAATTTATCTCCTACATGGATGATTTGGAACAAGACATTGAAGATAAAGACTTTGAAGAAACGTTTTTTTCTTCTCCTCTATCCATTTTAAAATTCATTAGAGCTTTCATGGCTCTTGATAGCTCAAGTTCATTCCTATTAGTAGTCGTACAAGAGTGGAACATGTCGGTTTTCATTCTTGACTTGATGAAGCCGGATGATACATGATCATCATTTTCTGCACAATCCAAAATCTAAACAAATTACATAAATAATAAAAAAAAATTCATTAGTATTGATTTTTCTTTGTATATTGTTGTCATAATTAATTAATAATATAACAATAATAATAATAGTGATAAAAATAACACATGTAATATTATATAAATATTGTAGAAATCCTCTTTCAATCATCATATATCGTTCATTTGTTATACTTGTTGCAATGCCCTAAAAATTTGGTATGAAAAAATCAATAACTTCAACTAACCTGTTGAATGCTACATTGTACACTTTTAGTGGTACACATTACCGAAAAAAGAGTACACTATATTATTATGATGATAAACTGAATCACACATTCACCACTACAAAATTTCCAGTGTCATTTCTATAAGATTACATTTCATCAATCAACATGAAATCATATTTAGTCGTCGTCATAATAACTATTTTCATCAGTATATCGTCGTTATTATCGAAAAATACTCTTCTCCTAGTTATTGGCGCTTCACTAATTTCACATGTATGTAGTAGCAAGAAATACCGAAACCGAAATTCAATACACAGCACTGTTTCTTGCTGGATATAATTTAATTTAATATATAATATATATAATAATTTAATAGTTAAGAACAAGAGGGAAAAGAGTAGAAGATTCGTATTCTTTTTAATATCAAGACAACGACGAGGAATAAGATCAAAAACCAAAAAGAAGTTGGTGATGATGATGATGATAATGATGAAGTCGAAAAAGTAGATGAAACTTGTCTCGATTTATGTGTAAAGTGTATAATGTATAAAGTATAAGCTCCTTTGCTTTGCCTGTTGCTTGTCCTATCTTCTCTTGGATATATATTTCTGTTCACTACACAAACTCAAACACACTAGAAGAAACAGAAGAAGAAGAAGAAGAAGAAGAAGACGACGAAGAAAAGAAGTACAAGTAGAAGGTGCCTCTATCACTATAATATAAGAAATATTCTTCTTTTTTCCTTTATATGATTGAATATGTGTACATATGTATGTATACATATAGATATATGTATGTACACAAGACGAGATTTTTTCTGGCCAACTTCACTGTTCACTGTTCAGCATCTGATGTGAAACTGTGACTGTGTGAGTGAATGGGGAAATAAGGGGATCGGCAATGGACAAGAAAACCAGAGAGAAACTCAAGGGAAGTTTGTATGTATTATGTGTATCATATATTGTGTTTGAGTGTGTGTGTGTCTACCCAAAGTCGAGTCGAGGCTGGTTTGGCCAGGGCCAACATATATAATACAGATAGTTATATTAAATAGAATACAGCTTGCTTACTTGCTTACTTACTTACTTGCCTGCCTGCCTGCCTGCTTACTTTATACTTTATATACCATGAACATTCATCCATTTCTCTCATGTTCCTTCAATATATTACAGTACACACAATACACACATTATTCTACACTCTACACACACAGATATTACATCCTGTATTTCTTGGTCTATCTATGATTCTATCTCTTCTCTCTCTCTCTATATGTGCCTTTGTGTATGTACAAGATTTTTATATACATTATAGATGTTATTATGTGTACAACACACAGCCAACAGTATGTGTATAGTGTATATAACTATGAGAGCAACAGCAAACCAAACCAAACCACCCCATGTTTTCATCTGCAATTCTGCTCCCAGCAATTGAGGATCGGAGCCAGAGCGACATCACGCCAACTCACTCACGAAGCTCTCTCGCTGAATGAAACACGCCCTATTCATATGAATGAAAAGATCCCAAGCGTCGCCAACGCACTACTCATCTTCTAAACATGAAAGAAAGAGATAGAGAGAGACAGAGAGAGAGAGAACGAAAGAATAAACTTTACATTCTCTTGCACACCTATTAAGACAAGCTTAATATCCCCAGCCCATCTCCATATAACGACTCCTGTCACACCCTTTCTCTCTCATGTCCATTCCATCTCTTCTTTTTTTTGAACCACATCAACTACTCTAGCACTAAACATTGAGCACTGGCTCACTGTATACAGTGAGAATCAATCATATTTGTAACAACCAGAATATCACAGGACAGCAAACCAGATAAACAATAATAATAACAAAATGGTAATACTGAATGAAAACCATATAGAAACTAGAAACACTGAAAAAACAAGAAACACTGTCATTTGTACAAAAAGAATTTTTTGCTTTTGAAATTCTATACACAATACGAAAGCTTGAAATTTTTGAAGAATCAAAAATTTAGTATAAACTTTTACTACCATCAATTTTTTTCGTTCTTAATTTTTTGAACTTGATTTCCCATTCATCTATTTTTCACAATATAATAATTAATTACGATTGCATCTTTTGATTTTTGATTTCACCATGTTCATAATATGATGCCTCATAAAAGAAAAGACAGACATTTTCAGGTTTAAGTTCCCAAAAAAATAAATGTGTGCATAAATGGTTCTCACTGTACAAAGTACATAGAAACATAATAATGTAGGATAGGCAAAGCAATGTAGAAAAATCAATCTTGCTACTTGTGTACATATATGAGAAATGATGTTCTCTCATTCTCAAATACATTACACAGTCCATAG
>JAQGBH010006221.1:0-12873 GCA_034698265.1 Sminthurinus aureus | reverse complement strand
CTAGACCACTAGACCATACCGTCACTTGTTCTCAGGGCGACTGCAAACTCCTACTGTATCGAGTCTCTTTCAATATACATTACTGTATCGAAAACCGAGAAACGCGGCTTACCTTCCCATAGAACATAAGCCTCGATTCTGATTCTTGATACTGGATAAGTGTGTGTGTGGGTGTGTGTGAGTCTCACATGTAGTTAATGTAACGTCGAAGGAAAATATTGTAAAAGAAAGTTGTTGCAAAAGAGAGAGAGAGAAAGCTCAGAAAGTTGAGAAAACTTGACAATTTTTTCTTAGTAAAAGATTTGTAGCATGAAAAATCGGATGGTATCTAAGGCTGTTTCAAATAATATTGGCAAACACTTGCCACTTACTTGTACTCTGACTTACAAGCTACTTACTACATGCTACTTGCTAATAAGCTGTTGTGTTCATGTGGCATGTATACTGTATACTGTATACACACAGATATACATATTGATGTAGATATTGATACGTCTTCACATTCGTATGAAGACTTCACATCCTGTTAGGAGAAAGGTCTGTTGCTTCGGTGATTGTCAACTAGCCTTTGAATTCATACGACTAGACTAGTCCTTTCATGTTTTTCTCCTTTCTCTAGTTTCTATAGTTAAGTTGAAAGAGACAACACTGCAGATCCGGTTTCGGTCTAAGGTCTGCATTCCGCATCCAAAGTTTTGTTTTCCACTTTGAAAAGAAAGTGGAGAATGATGAGGGAAAAGGAAATACGTAAGTAAGTACGTAAGATGATATAGTAATTTTATGTTTCATGTACAAACTGTGACAAAAAAGGGCTAGTTGTAAAATGTAAAAGTTTTTATCAATCCCACATCTCTGTGTCTTTCATATCATGCTTTATGGGTCATATGTACGTTGTATGTTGTACATTGTGTACGTAGTTTTGTACCCGTAGCCTTGTGTACACTGTACACTGTACACCTATAGATCATGTACCATCAACCATGTCTGTATACACGTTTCCGTCAAAGTTGCACTCATGCATTCATGCATTGTGTTTTACGTTTTACTCTTTGTCCACTTGAATCCTTGAAACTTGAAAGAAAGAAAGAAAAAGGCATAAAGAAAGTGCAAGACAGGGTCAAAACAGCATTAACCCTCTCTTTCTACCGATTCCAGGTTTATGCTCCTTTATAAATGCGACTTTCTTGTTCTCTTTCCTTTTAATTGATGGCAATTAGGATTTAAGAATCCTATGAAAGAGCCACAGTAAAATATCAAATGGAAAAGGTCATGAGTTCGTCCGCTCCTTTCTTCACTCTACTTTTCTTAGTTTTTTTTCCTGTGGAGATGTTGACATTTCATGCCATTCTTTTTCTTGTCTACTGTGTACTGTATACTGTATACCAGACTAATATATCAACAGGAGATTTTTTTTGTCTGTAGTCCAGAATCCAGAGTCTTTAATTTATATTATGTATTATATTATGTTTTTGCCCTATTTTCTATTGCTCAGTCGTCAGTTGTATTTTTAAGAGAAAACAAAGTATACATTATGGTTTTTTAAACGAATGTTATATAAAGTAATGTTTTTAGAATGGATAATGGACGAGGGATTTCCAAGACAAACAAGGTTTCATTTTCTTGAAAAAGAAATCTCAAGTAACAAATAACAGATGGAGATTTTTTGCCATTTATGTTGTTGTGCAATTGCATTTTGCCCTTTACTTTGTATCTTGCGCATTGTTTCCCTTCTTCCATTTTTTCATATGTGAGGACTTTGCTTATAGACAGGGTTAGTGAAATAATATAAATAGAAATAAATTTGAATATACACGAAAATAGAGGATGAGTTTGGTTCATATTATAATATATTATGTAGTGTACATTGTAAGTGGTGAAGAGGGAGTGAGGCCAACTTTTCAAAGTACAAAGTATGTACAATATACATAGTCACAGACGCTCCATAGAAATAAAGAAATAGCAAATGTCTAGAGTCTAGAGTCTAGATTCTAGAATCTATAGAGAAAAAGGTTCAAGTGCAATAAACCATGAAATTGAGGATGAAAAATCGTTCAACAGATCCTGCTGCTTCTTTTTCTTTTTCTTCTTGTTCCGATCCCATTTCCTTTCCTTTCTTGTTCTTTGTATGCACTCTGTAATAAGTGCAAATGCATATGTATGGATTTGAAAAATCCCAGCTGAAACTTATATGTATTCTCAACTTCTTTCGCCAACTGACGGAAAGAAAGGGGAAAAGATTTGGCTCGGAAGAGCATCAGAGTTTTAACCTGTAGGTAGAGTGAGCGAAGCTTCGGGATTTGCATGGAAGGAAGTGGAATATAAAATTAGAGGAAGAAGATTTTCCACAGTCTCTCAGTTCTCCGGTTCTTTCCCAGCCTTTGCTGCCATCCGCCTCTTTGTGTATTGTGTATGCGGGTGTGTGTGCATAATCTCATGTAAAGTAATATTGTTGGGTGGATGTGCGTGTACTGTCTACGTTGTACAGTGTACGGTCTGTTGTATTGTAGTCAAGTGTATTGTAGTTTCGAGGATTTGAATCCAAATGTCGAGAGTGTGAATCATGGCATTTGTAAAGTAGGAGAAAAAGAAGCAGCAGCAGAAATCGGGGTGGAGTGAAAGAGAAAGTGAATTGAAAAGGGACAAAACTAGAGGAGGATAAAAGAAAGTAGAGGAAGAATGGTGTCATGTCTCTTCCTATTTTTTCACTTTCTCCATCTCAGATCTCTGTCTTGTTTTCGGGCTCTGGCTCTTTCTCCGTCTCCATGTCAGATGAATATTCATTTGGAATTGAAAATGGTTGAGACTTGAGACGGCTCGCTATTCTCCATGTGCGTGTGCTTGGATGTGTGCGTAGATAGTAGGTAGTAGATGTGTGTGTGACAATGTACTAGTATATATCTGTAGAATGCAGAACCAACATTAGATGTTAGAAGGGAAAGAAAATTCCAAGATGTGATTGGATTTAATTTTCTCGAGCTGGCACATTCATTTTCCACCCGTTTACAGCTGCATCCCCAAATCTTTTTTCCCTTCTTCTTTCTCTTGACTTTGTCGTTTGTCCTTTGCCGTTCCGTACATTGCTTGTGAATATCTCAGACATGGTCGAGGATCTAAAATCTAGGATTTTGGATCTTGGATTTGTAGAAGAGTAGAAGAACAAAAGCGGAAAATAAAGGAATCAACTGCATGAGTAACTGACTGAATGAATGAATGAATTGATATGTGTGTAGTGAACCAAATACACTATAAGTCAAGAATCAAGTGTTTCCATTATTCCGTCATTCATTTCCCTATCATTTTCAATTGTCAATTTACTATTTCAGTTTTGGATTTACTTGGATTTAGCCCCACATTATTTACATGCTACATCCTTTACTCCTGTACCTGTAATTTATTCGTATTATTCGTCGTGTACAAAGTACAAGTCTTTTGTTATGGTAAAGGGTTAAACGTCTCCATTTTTCTCCGCTCCTTCAAATAGACTCCCGACTCTAGATTCTAGATGCTGGATTCAAAGATTCTGTTGAACTTGACAAATCTCCTACATTTACCAATCACCATGTTGAATATAGTACAAGTAAACACAAGTAAATAAGGAATAATAAAACTGGTGTAGAATAGAAATAAAAAATAGAACTACAAGTAAAACGTTAGAAATTGCTTAATTTTCTGAGATTTGAACAAACCTTGAGAGTTAATTGTGTACAAACGTGTAAACTTGAAGAATTTTACGATGTTCCAAATTTAGAACTCGGAACTTTTAGATTTGTCTTTGGATTTTGAATTGTTGGATATCACTTTAAAAGCATATTCAAAATACCTAAAAACTACAAACTAAAACGTAATGATTAGCCACGGTTCACGGTCCATGGTAAACGTGGGCTGAAAACGTGTGGGCTTTCTATTCGAATTTACATTTATTACGTTTATTAATATTTTGACTTTTACATTTTACTGGATTCTCTAAAAGTTGATAAGTGGATAAGGAATCTTGAAATATTATTTAAACTTTAGAAAAGTTGTGCCCCCTTTTACATGAAATGATCATATTAAAATATATTGAAACTGTTGAGTGTAGAGTGTTGAGTGTAGAGGCTTCAAAGAATAGCACATTTCAAACTCCAGACTCCAAACTTGAGACTCTCGTGCTATTCAGCTTTGCGTGACGAAAGACAAAAGAGCGAAAGGTTGTTGTAAAATAATATATTATTATTATATAAATGTGAAGACTACAATTGTAGTTTTTAGTGAGAGTGTTTAACGTCCGCTTAAGTGAATTAACAGGTTCTTTGGAAGAATAGACACCACAGAGGTAAAAATGACTTTTCCTTTTTGGTAAATGTCTAATGTCTAGATTCTAGATTCTAGATGAAGTAGAATGTGGAGTGTGGACTTGCGGCTCTCTAATTTGTACGAAGAACCCATGCTCACTCATTCACATTTTGCAGATGAAACCTCGTGCATAAATATCATAAATTTGGTTAGACTAATGAAAATTTGATTTCTCTCTCTCTCTCTCTCTCTCTCTCTCTTCCTGTCTACTGTCTAGTTTCCACAATATAAACCACCAGGCCGAGATATTAGATTAAGTAAGGTGTGGAGTCTGTAGACTCTAGACTAGTGGATTTTAGAGAGCTCACTTGCACGTCGTCACTTCTGATTATATGAGCACCATACGGTGCAACACGTTACACTTTATCTCCGTTGTAAGCTGCAAACTACAAGGGCTGCACTGCATGACTGCTACCGTTTGCGTGACTAATAAATTCTTGTTGGTTAGAAGACGAGGGAGGAGACGAGGAGAAAGCAAAGTAAATTTTCATGAGTTTGTAATTACTCAACCGGATTACACAGGTTTAGAAGTGTGGATTGTGTATAAATGTCTAAAGTGTAAAGTCGTCGAGGCCTTTTAAGTCTTCTCCTTTTCAATTCTGATGATCAGACATAGAGAGAGAAAGAGAGTGTATGAGAATGCTCGGATTCAACTCCAAGTGTAGATTGTAGATTCTAGATTCAACCGTTTATTATCACAAGCTTTGAAAGAGAAAGTCAAAGTCAAAACTTGGTCTGTATTGTTATTTCTATAGATTTTGGAATCGAAAATCTGGAATCTAGACTCTGGAATCTAGAAATTTCCACAGCTGGAGCATATGAAAATTTATTGAGTTGAAGTATAAATAAATAAAATAAGATAATATTTTTGCATGGCATGGAGAATGAAAAATTATTCATGCTCATATTTATAATTGAAAATTTGACCATGAATTCATTCATTTTCCTTGTCTAATATCTAATATCTTATCCTTAAAAATCTTGAAGCTATTCCCAATTCCCAATTGATAATTGATGAAACAAAAGGAGCACATTCAACATTTTCCGAGTCACTTTATATTTTCATCTTCATTTTCTTCTTGTGATTTCTCGCAGTCTTTTATACAGAAATCCTGTCAGTGATTTCTGTAGTGTAGACTGCAGGCTGTAGTTTATGAGTATGTATGTATGGACTATGGACCATGTAGAAAAAATCTACTTGACTGTGGTCTTTTGGTCCAATTTGAAGACAAGTACAAGGGTGACACTGATATATGATTTTTTTCATGGTAAGAATCTGCACATTCCCAGTTCATCAGCTTTCCAAAGCTATTTATCTTCGTCTCGGCCGATGCACTTAGTCTCCACTCTCCAATCTCAAGTGTATAGAGTTCTATAGAGTCTAGAATCTCTAGAGTCACTGCAGCCCATCAAATAGCTACATATATCTTTTTAATATAAAGGACTTTGGCTTGGCTTCACTTGGCTTGGTCTTGCTAGTCAAAGTCCACCCCTTTTGTTTTTTCTCGCTCTCATCTCTCATGAAAATAATATATGGAGGGAAATAATTGTAGGGTAGGAGGATTTTCTCCATTGGGTCGGTTTAGATTGGATTGGTCTATTGAAATTTTGAATGAATTTCCAATCCAATCTCACATTATACAGAAATATGCTCTGATAGCATCCGAGTAAATGAAGGAAATAATTTAAATTTTTTATACATGAGCTCTTGGAACTGTTTCAGTTTCACTTCTCATTTCCAAGGATTCTGTTCTATGTAAAAAAGTAAATCACTATTTTGCGCCAATGGTTCAGACGAGATTTAATTCGTATCCGATGCAGTTTGATTGTATTCTAAAGGAGAAAGTACGTAAATGATTGTAGAATTTTTGTATTAGATCACTACGATTGAATGTAAAATGTCAGTCGGCAGTAGTCAGTACAAGGGGATGTTTTATTTCATTCTGTTGAATGTTGAATCTGCATCACATTTCAAATTCGGGATGTACAATGTACAGGATCCGGAGAAAGTGTGATAAAAAAAAAGAATACATTCATACTGCGTCAGCTTCCTGTGTGGTGTCACTTGTCATCAAACCATATCGTAAACTCTATATGACTATTTGAATGCAAAATGATGCGAGTGCAAATTTTTTGTGGTGGAAGAGATTGGTATTTTACATTTTGTACAACTCCATGCATAATGTACATTGTACATACTACATACAATGTGTGAAGTTATAATTTAATCAAAATGTAGGTTTCTACATTCTCCACTCTCCGTTTACATGTCATACAAAATACAGAATACAGACTGTAAAATGCAAATGAAGAAATCAATGCTGGTTGTTGGCTGATGGAGATGAGGCTGTGAACTCAATATTTCCATTTCTCCATTCTCCATGTCTGCTCACTTGATAAAATTGCATGAAAGTTGCAAAAAGGAAATAAAATGGAAATGACACTTGAATATGCATGTGTACATTTTTGTCGTAGTTGAGAGTCGAGAGCAGACATGCGACATTTTAATATTGAATATTTTCATCTTTTTGTTCCATATTCCATATTCCATTTATCTGGTGAAATCTGAAGCCTGGAACTGGAAACTGGGAACTCAAAGATACGCCAATACTTTAATGGGATTGTAAATTGTAATGCATTTCTTCTCCTCTACAAAATGTTTGAGACAGAATAAGTACAAAATGCATAATATCAGTGAATGACAGTCATCATCTTTTTCACTTAATTGTCCGCATTATTTTACTATCATTATGCTATGTGCAGAAAAATCATGTACAATTTTTATCTATTTTCCTCCATTTATTTACTCATCATCTATTTATTTAAATAGACTGCAGACTTCTAGTACGTGATTTTGGAAGGCTTCAGTTGGTTACGAGATAGTATTATAAACTAAAAAAGGACTAGCGGAATTATCAAGAAAATCACCCTTGCTCATTTTTAATACGTTTATTCTTTCATTTTACGACACTTAATATGTACAAAAGACCATGTGCGGGCTTTTTTCTTGATTTTGAATTAGTAGGAGAATTCTTTGTACTTTCATCATGGTCATGATAATTATAATGCAAATTCTAATCACATGCCTTATTCTTCCATCTTTTCCAATTTACAGTTTCTAATGTGTAGATAAAACGAAAAAGGACAGTCAGGATACTGGATATGAATATAACATAATATATAATTCTGATTGTAGGTTCTAGACTGTAGATTGTAGCCAGAATTACCAGTTGACGTGAGACGTGTGAGGGTTCCAAAAAATGTAAATTGGCTTTCTCGAATAGAAAATGAGAGGATAAAAAGCGGATTTAATTTAAATTATTGTATAGAGACCATACTCCATATTCTATACTCTATACTCTAAACTCCAAAGTGAGAACAAGGAAATGTCTGTTTCTCTGTATTTCTATTTTATATTCTTTTTTCAAATGAAGCTTGTTTTTTATGGCGAATCTCAGATCTCAAAATGTACAAAATGTATGTGTGTATGAAAGTAAAATGATTGCAATATTACTATGACTATTGAAAATTCCCGTGTGCACCCACCATATCATAAAGACCCTACATTCTAGATTCTACATTCAAGCTTCTGCATTCTACATTCTACAGCGTATACGTAGATATTTGAAGAGGGAAAAAAGGCTACTTTATGTTCCTGACTAGACGTAATGTGCGTACAAATCACATGGTAAAGTGAAAGGACGAGAACTGGAATGACTTCTTTCTTGTCTTGTCCTCTTCTCCTTCTTTTCCCTTTTTATTCCGTCTCCAAAACAAGCCGAATCAAACCAAGCCAAGCTAGGCCAACTACGTACAGGCTCATGTGATTCAAAGTCACGTAATTGCGTTTTTACGAAGAGGAACCAAGAAAAAGAGCGACTACTTTGAATATCAATGGTCTTCCTCTATACATACAAAACACTTGTACCATTCCTTGTACTTTGTACATTTTACATTTTCCATGTAAAATGTTCCTCAAGAAAAGGAGAAAGAGACAGAAATTTTTTCCCCCATTTTTGAAAAACACATAAAGTTGGAACATTTTTTTCTGTTTATCACACTTTTTATTTCCTTATCTGGTGGCCTACTCTTTATCTACAAGCGACCGAATCGGGTGAACCACATCAAACGAACGAAACAACGAAACGAACCCCGACCAAACCAAACCAAACCGTTGCTCACATGTGTAGAAATAATCATGTCAGAATTCTTTCCACATTGGATCGGCTGCATCTCGTTTATCCTCTCTCCCGTCCAGATCTCAAATGGAGATGAAAGAAAATCTATGAAACTGGAATTCAAATCGGATATCTACGAATCAACCCAAACCGAAGCAAAGCTAACTAAAAGTATATAAAAGGAGCCGTACAAAATCAAAAAAGCGTATCCAGTCTGTAGATCGTGGACGTAGAATATACAATGTACACACAGTAGACGAAAGGAGACTAGAGAAATCTAGTGATCTAGTTTCGTTATTTTTAAAATTTGCTCCGTTCTCCGTACTCCATAGTTTTGTATCTTTGCTCCCTTTCTTATCCTCATTTACTAGAATAGTTTACAGTATACAGATTGCAAAAGAAAGCACTGTCCAAGTTTAACTAGTTGATGTAATGTGAATTTTCCTCCTCTATTCAATTCATAAGCTTTGAGTTTTGAGATTTGAGAGTTGAGAGTGGTTCAACTTTCTGCTTTTTAAAGTCTTTTCAGTTTTGATTCATTTTTACGACTCTGACTCTGTGAGAAACTTTTTTGGTCTTCGTTTCTACGTTTCATCGCTCCTACGCCTCTCGGCTTCTCATCGTTTGTATGAGCTTATCTTAGCTTCATTGAGCTGAACTGAGCTAAGTTGTGTGAGTAGATTTCTGCTTGTAAGCTAACACTGAATACTGTCACTAGTCACTACATATACTTTGTACAATAAACACAAGATTGGACGTTGACAAAGTGAAGAGCAATTTTCACTAGGAGGTAATAAACCCGAATGCTATAACTACAATATAGCAAACACTATACAAAAGAAGGAAAATCACTGTCTGACAGTCTGAGACTTGGTGTTTATTTCTAGTTGGCGTTGGTGTTAGTGTTTTTATCCTTTTTGATATTTTATTCCACCCATTATTTCCAGCAACCAACAACTAACAAACTATGGACATAATATTATTAAACATACAAAATGTGCCATGAACAAGGTTAGTCTCCACTTTGAAATATAAACTGTAATCTGTGATGCGATCAAGAATCAAGAATCATGATAATATTTTCAGTACAAAGTAGAAAGTACAAAATATCTAAAGTCTTAACTGTAGTTTAGTACATGATTTTCTATTTTCTCCACTCATTGAGAATTGAGAAATTTGTTTGCTAGATTTAAGTACACATAGAGTAAGCGCAGGATTCAAGATAAAATTGTTTTCTTGATTTTTCTTCTTGAACTTGTTTGATGTCTTGTATCTATAATCTACACATTTCTACCAAAGCTGGATTAAAAACTTCCTGTTTTTATTTGTGAGCTCAAAGCTCAAATTCACTATGTAACAATTTTCATATAAAATTAAGAATAAAAATTCATTGAAGACTTTGAGCATCACCTTGAAGCTTGAATCTTGAATGAATTTACTCTTAAAAGAATTTACCAATTTTCATAGTAGTATCTGAGCTCCGAGTTCCCGGTACGATCAAAATTTAATTTACAATATGTGTGACATCTTCTTCCTTTGTGTACACTAGGTACTAGACACTGCACACTAGAAAGGAGAAAGAAGGCACTGTTATTTTTTGAGATGCATCTTCTTATATTATTTATCATGAAATGGAAAGGGGAAAAGAAAACAAAGAAAAGGCCTCAGAGATCCATCCGCCTCCACTCTATTCCCTACATCATCTTTTCCCTCCCCAACACCATTTTTGTGGTGTAGAAAAACAACATACTCTTGACTCTACTCAAATATGTCCAAGGCAAAGAAACATGCTATGCAAAAATATAAATTTACGACAATGTAATAGGATTATGAAAGAAAATCGATCCTTGTACAATGTATATTTTACACTCGTCTTCCTTGTCGCGGTTTTCCTTCCACGAGGAATTTTTTTCCATTGAGCCTATCTCGTATATTGTACAGTCTATAGTCTATATAAAATGTAGTTTGTAGTTTACAATGTGTCTGATGAGAGTTATCTAAAGTGTTCCCACAACATTTTCTCTTGGCATTTTACAAGTGCGAGTACGAGTACTTATTTCATATTCATACATGTGTGTGGCTCACAGAATAGAAAAGAAGTTGTAAGAGATGATGTTGTCCTCTAACAGTCTAACATCTTTACTATAGAAAGGAGAAAGTCTGTACAAAATACTGTGTCATGTTCGTTAAAATTCAACGACAAGACGATACGATAGATAACATCCCATATACAATGTACAATGTAAAATATAAATATCTAGTTTTTCCTCCCAAAAAGTTGATAGCTAGATCATGTACATTGTACCCAAACAAAATATGTTGCTAAACTACGTAATACAACTACAACACATGCTTGTATTATGTTCAATGTGCATGTGTGTGTGGGAGAGAGAGTGTGTGTGAGTGAAGATTTAAAGGCAATGAAAGTAAATAATATTATCGTTTTCATCATGACTGTCATGTTTATGGAATATTTACGAAGCAAATTTTCCCTTCCTCTCTTCTTGGGACTTTATTCAATAGACAAAATGTGAAATAAATCAGTTTTTCACTCTAAAATATGCAGAGAGTAGCATCTAGAATCTGGAATCGAGAGTCTAGAGCAAACGGAACATGGAACATGGGTTTGAAGAACAAGGTGATTCATTGAAACACCCTAAACCCAAATGCACACAGACACAATTCTCTAGATTCTAGAATCTAGAATCTAGAATATAGCAAAATACCATGTTTCAATGTTTCATAGCTGAGTTGCATTTCTTTTTCGTGTATTTTCTATTTCCTCTTTTTCCTTTGGATTTTTGGATTCGGTTGATGGATGACTCGATGCCTCCTGAAATTCCCAGATAGAGATTGTCTTGGAGGACCTTTGCCATAAATTTCCCCAAAATCAGATGAAGGAAAATCTAGCTTTCCTTTTCCCTTTCTTCCTCCAGTACTTTTCTCTTCTCATCTTTTCGAAGAAAGAATGAAAAAGAATTCTGAGGAACCAGCTTAACTCTGGTTCTGGTTCTGGCTCGGAGTCTGACTCTGAATGTACTTGTGATGTGACTCTCGACTCTCTAAGTTTTTCTAAAAGTGTCTCCATATCTCTTACAGAAGATCAAGTATTTTTTGCTCATGCACACAGTTAACGGTTATCTTATGCATTTGACGGGTGAAAGCACCGAGCACCGAGTTGAAATCTGTAAATAGGCAAATATCTCATTATTATGCTTATTATCATTTGTACAAGCTACAAGCATATGGAGAAAAGAATGGTGAATGGTAAATTGTCCAAATTCCAAATGCCATGTTTTCAATGAAGAAACAGAATTGAAGTATCTTTTAGGGAAAAGTAGAGCAAATCTTCAGGATTCAGTAAATAAAGTATATTATTCATTCTTGTTTCAAATTTCAAGTCTTCAAATATCTAAAACATGACATTTTCTTCTAGTTTTTGTAGTTGGACTTTCAAACGTAAACGAAATTTGAACCAAAATCACAACTCAAAACTTATAAAACCGTAAATCGTGGTTGATCCACTTCTGTCCCGGTTTTAACAATAAGTGAGTCGTGTATTTTTAATAAGGTTGGGAAGTTTTAACTTACCTTGAATTTTGTGTTTACCAGATATCATATTTCGTACATTTGAAGTACATATGTTGTGAATGTCACGAAGGATGTAGGATGATAAAGAGAGCAAAGGAGGAGCTGGAAAAGAATGGAGAAAAGTGTATCGCATAATAATTCAACGTGTAGGAGGAAACGTATGAAAGAGATACGAAAGGAAGTGGTACAATGTAAAATATAATATAGCAATGCGTACAATGTACAATTTGCACGGTGGATTGAATTTTTTCACATAAGAAATAATAGGAGAAATAGAAAGAAAACAGCTTGAATGAAAATGTGTTCGAGCGGATGGAAAATCGCTGTCATTGAAATGAATGTTTCTACGTTTACGTTTACTTACTTATGTTTTTGTGCAGTGTAAGATCGTGAATGTGTGTTTGTGTGTGTCAGTATGAGAATGAGAAAACGAGAAATGGAGAAAGAATGAAAGAAAGAAAAGGAAAGTAAACTGATTTTTTTTCTTCGTGTTACTCTTTTATTTACAGCTTCAAGGATTCGGTACGAAATCACTAAAGGAAACACTGGTGGAGCATTTGCTGTGAAAAATATGACTGGAGCCATTTACGTCGCGGGTCCTCTGGACTATGAAAGCAGAAAACGGGTAAGAAGAAACTCAATAGACTCATTCCATTCATAAAAAGAAATTTAGAAAATTCCCATGTTTTTTCTCCATATGAAAGGTCACAATTAACACCGACGTTGATAGATTTTTCTAAGTTAATATTCTTGTTGTCAATAGAAATTAAAA
>JAQGBH010006220.1:0-12875 GCA_034698265.1 Sminthurinus aureus | reverse complement strand
GAGGAGGGGCCTAGAAAATATTTCACGTCACTCGTTGGGTTTGTGAAAACTTCGATCATAGAACTAGCCGATGTATGCGTATAAGTGAAACACTGGAAAAAATCCAGGATTTACTTAGGTACTAAAAAAATGGACTCACTCTGAAAGTTGTTGATGAGGATATCTAAAAGTGATATTTCTAGCAGAGACAGAATGTGGAAAGTCATTCTGAAACTGATGAGGAGGATGATCAAAATGATCTAATTCTCGTGGTAGCATTTTATACAGGGCGATTGGATCACTAAAGCTGACTCTCCTTTTCGGAAACTTTGACTTTCTTGAATTTTTACTATTACAATTAGTATTACTGCTGCTGGTATTTGTATTGCTTTGACTGTTGCTATTTTCACGATTTAATTCTATCCATTTGCTCGTTGACTTTGATTTTAACCTGGAGAGTTTGTTCTGAATGGGAATAACATCCATTTCCTCATCAACTATAGTTAAATTTCCTTTATTTTCGGGACAATGGCAGCTTCTTGATGATTCTACAGAAATGTTGCTACAATTGTTGTTACAATTATTATTACAGATGTGACCGGATCGTTTGTGAAAATCTGGATGAACGTTGCCAGTGGATGATCGACTTGTTAATTTGTTCTGATTTCCCTATGAGAAAAAAGTAAAAAATTATTAATTATTTACATTGTACAAATACCGTATTAAAAGTTTTCATTTTTCATTTTTTTCTTACTGGTTTTGATGGTTGTTGAGCTAATTGTTGTTTTTGTTTCTGAGGATTTTGAGTTGGTTCTAAAAGAGTTGAGGATACATTTTGGGGTGTAGTGCCTGTCAAAGGAGGAGTAGTTTTTTTATCGGACCCTTGACCTAGACCCTGACCTTGGATTTGAAGTTGTCCTTGACTCTGATCACGATTTTTTATCAAAAAGATGGGTCGAGTAAAAGGCAAGGCTTCACTAGATGATTGTGTAGAGTTAAAGTTGTTGTTGTCATTACTCCTGTCCATTAAATTTCCATCTTGAAGAACTGAGCTGGATTTTTTACTTTCCAAATTAAAACTGATGTTTGTTTTTGATGGTGATGAATACTGAGAATGATTTTTTCTTGTAAATGGGATTTTTATTGGTTTATCCTCATCATTTTGATACACTGGTTTTTCATTTTGATAATCCGTTTGACTTTCAGTCGTATGTGACAAAAGTGGATATAAAGTTTCTGGTTCTGGTACTTTTCCACATTTTTCTTTATCTTTTTCTGCGGCCTTCAAGTCCTCACATAATTTGTTGATATGGTCCGGCAAAGAATATTTCTCGGTTTTACAACTGAAAGTTTTGATGGCTGACATGAGAAATATCTCACTCTCTGTAAAAAGATCCCGATTCAGTTCAGATTGATCAGAGAAATTGGAACTTTGAGATGGTGAAGCATTTGCCGTATTCGTCAAGGAAAATATACTATCCTTTTCAGCCACTTTTAAACCAAGGTCAAGATCTACCGATTTTGATAGAGAAGAAGAATTATTATTATTGTTCGTTTTTCTATTCTCCGTCCATCGAAGAACATTTTCAAAATCCCAGAAAGAGGACGAATTACTATTTGGAATTTGAATCGGATTTGAACGCTGATTATTTACATGGCTCTTTTCAGTATGTCCAGCTTCAATGTCCACATTTGTGGAGGAATCCTGGAGTTGGAGCGAAGCTCCAGAACCAACTGTCTTTGTATTTTCCTCCTCTGCTGGTGATTTTGATATAACCGTTTGAACTGCTCCAGTTGCTGTTGTTCTTGTAGTGGAAAATTCCTTTTTAATCAGATTCAAATTTTCTTCTAAATTTTTTGTATTTCTCATTGATGTTCTTGATGATGATGATGACATATTATTTTTGATTGGGGCATTTGAATCTAAATCTAATTCTGATTTTTCATGAGATCGTAAATCTGCAATATCAAATTCACTGTGTTCCCGACTAATTTCATCATCTAATGTAAATGATCCGGCTGTATTCGGATTTCCCTTGCTAGTTTTCTGGTTCAGTTCATGGTTGTTGTTATCATAATGATAATATGGATTTTTGATTTTATTTGAATTTTTAAAACTTAGCGCCGTGTTACTGTTGCAGCCCGAGTTGAAATTAGACCGAGAATTAATTCCTTTGATACTCATCTTTGTTTTGACGACAGGAGTTTGGGATTTTTTCCCATTTTGATTTATTTTCGACCTTGTAAAAATGGAGGAAACGTCTCTGTGTTCAAGATGTTGCTTTGATAATTTATTCCCTTGATCTGGATCCTCATATTCACGTTCTGAAACTTTCTGATTTTGAATTTGGTTTTGGTTTACGTTTAGTGATCTTTGTGAATTTTTACAAGAAGTGGATGAAACAGAGTGATGGCTAGTTTTTGATCGAGCTCTTTTCAATGAATTCTTTGTACTTTTTGTACGTGAAGAAAGGGGTGTTTCTGTTCTTGATATTGTGATTCTGGGTAGTTGTTTAGTTGAGGATCTGACTTTAGATGGACTAAATTTGAGGGAGAAAGATGAATCCGCATTTTGGTCTTGTTGAGCTACCCAATTGTGAATTTCTTTCAGCGGTCTTTCATAATTTTGTCCCACTATGAAATTTTCCTGAAGAGAAATTGTGGGTGCTCGACTAGAATTATGAAATGGAAATTGATCTTGAAAATCATCATCATCTTGATAATCATCATCATTCGGATCTGAATCAAAGAGATAATCTTCATCATCACTTTTACTTTTTCGATTTCGACGGTGATGCCTCTTTTTTGAGCCCAAACCAGAGGATGATAGACTGAGAGGAGTATCATCAACATAATTGTTGATGTTTAAACTCAACCTTGATGATGGACTCCTTTGTACGACACTGAATAAATTTTGATATTTTGATTGAAGAAATTTCTCTTGTTGATGATAGTCTGATCGTCTGCTGCTGCTGCTGTCTGAGTGGAGTTTTTGACTGGGACTATTTTTTGATCTTGAACTTAAATGATGAGAACTTTTACTAGAATTAGTACTAGATCTCCGTGGTAAAGTTGTGGAACTAGATTTTGGAACGGAAATGGTTGCAGCATCCAAAATATCCTCCCAATTTATATTATGTTTATTTTTGGGAATTCGGATCCCAACTTCAAAAACATCTTCACCAAATGCATTTGTAATTATGTCTTGATTTCTACGGATGACATTCCAATTTTCCGCCTCGGTTTGAGCTGAATGTTAAAAAATTAAATATTATGTCAAATGCCAAACAAATCCAAGAAAGAGATAAAGAGAGAGAAAAACTACCTGGACTTTTTGGAAGCAGACTCAAGCTCTGAACTAATTTCATATTCTCTTCCATCAACTTTTTCCTCAACTGATACTGAATGACGGAAGCTGGAGGATGTGACTGAACTTTGTGACTGGCATTTCTTTGATCCACAGTTTTGAACGTTTTACCGGGGCGGGATCGAGATCGAGAGGCGGTGCGGGATATGGATAAAGGTACTGGCGGGGCACAGGTAGCTGGTCTATTGATTGTAAGCTCAAACACTTTTTCCTCTTTCTCTTCCTCATTGTAATTTGAATGTGAATGGGAATGAGAATATGGATATGAAGTAGAAGAAAAGTTATTATTATTATTATTTGGAATGGAATTTGATACATTTTTTAAGTTGTGACTAGAATTGCTGTTGGAATGAAGTCGACTGGATCGAGGACTGGAATAATTTGAACATTTATTTTTACTCTGACGACAATGACTTGAATTGGTATTGTTGATATGAATACTATTATTACTGTTATACGAATAGTTGGAATTGGATTGTTTGACTCGTGAACCTGGATTTGTAGTAGTAAGGTTTGTATTATTTGTGTTATTATTATTGGATTTCTTTGATACTAGTTTTCTTCTGGATGAAGAGTTGGATACAAGCCCTGGATTTCTTTGATCTCGTGATGAACTTCTACTTGATCCGGGTGTGTTTATCGGAGTTGGATATGGATTTGATTCTGAAACTAAATTGCAGTTGGAATTTTTTCTACTAGTTTTGGAACAGGCTCGAGATTTCCTAGAATAATTTTGGATGTTTCCTCCATTTACAACTCCAGATTGTCTCATTTTATGCCAGTTCCATCAAGAATTTTGCTCATCTTGAATGTTGATACGCTAATAGAGTTTTTTGGTATACATTTTTTTACTTTTTATTTTTTCATCGACCATGTTTTTGGGGGGTTTTATATGAAATATGAAATAAGAAGTACAAACTACAATACAGTAAGCAAAAGGCCCTACACAAATTACTGTTACAGTAATTTGTGTAGGGCCTTGACAGTAAGTATGTGTAATGTGTAATGTGTACACACTACACACACAGCACAAAATGTTTGAAGTTTTTGAAGTTTGAAGTTTTGTTTCCAGTTCCTTAGGAAATTATGAAAACCTGCAATCCTAATTCCGCGACTGCACTTGACTGTGCACACAGTCGCATGTCGCACATGGCATGCAAAAACGGATTTTGAAATTCAGAGTTCGGAGTCGAGTCCAACAAAATAAATTGACCAAAAGAAATTTTTCCCTTCCGCATCCTTGATCCTCCCAAGGTAGTTTACTTTACTTGTTAAGTATAGTGCCTTGGATCCTCCATCTCCCACATCTACATCTGTGAAACCAAAAAAGTGGCTGTTACCAAATGTCTTCAACGTGTGTCAAAGCAAACAAAGAACAAACTTCCGTTACAATTTTCAATTTCCACATAATATTATGTATCTGGGGCTTTTGAGTTTGGAGACTTGAGATTTTAAAACTGAACCCTATACCCTATACAATTCAAAATCTTCACAAACATCAATATAGCAGGTTACAAAAACTATTTTAAAATGATGAGCAATGTCAACAAAGAAGAGTAAACCGTCTACAGTTGTTGTACTTTTTGTATCTTTTCATTTTTTCTAGTTTTGTGGCCACTGTTTCTTTGTAGAATCCGCTTCTCATCATGTTTAATTTTCATGGACCACCGAGATATTTACAAAACCAACTGGGAAATGCTAGTAGTAGTAGCAGTAATAATAGCAATATCAATAGTAGTAATGGTACAAAAACTAGAATATCAGTGAGTGACATGGGACTAAATACTCTCAAGCATCAACAACATCAAATAAATTCAAATGGACACATGAACTTTCAATCTCCGTCACATTCTCAATCTCGTAGTAGTAATTCCGTTCCTCTCCCTCCTCTCATGAAGACAAAATCCCTAACAGCTGCACCAACAACCAGGCACGGACAACGGCCACCTCCAGACGAGCCAAAAAAGCGACCAAACCATCGAGAAATGATTATGCTTACTCTCAAACATGTTCAATCCGCAAGAGGACTCAATTTTGAGCAGTTGTCTTCTTTTATCCGAGGGGCTTTTGAACTAGCAAAATCCTCTGCTTTGGATTCCACTTTGAGTAAAACTCTGAGTAATATGGTGTCAAGAGGTTATGTCATTCAGGCAAGAAATCATGAAAAATCATTTTTATTTTGAAAAAACTTGAAAATTCCAAATGAATCTCGTTCTTCTGTTTTTCATACTAGTTTAAAAACAATTCTGTACATTGTATTTCATTTCAGATTCCTGGATTAGGACCATATGATGCAACTTATCAACTAGCTGAAACACCTGACCATGGACTTGATCTATCTGTTCGTGGAAGATCTGTGCAAGAAATACCTTGTCTATATCCAACAGGTTACAGTCTTCCAAATGGCAAAAATCATGTATGTAGAACAGCACAAAAACAACCGGATCTAACAATAAGTATGGACATGATGGGAGATGGTCATCATCATTATCAACATCCTGGATATGGTCAAGATATGAATCCCTATCGTCGAAATCCTCTTACTGCAAAATTAGATCCAATGCCATATATGCCAATGGCGGATCCAATGATTTGTCAGTCATTTGGACAAAGAATGGGATTGAATTGTAAGGCTGGTGAGCAGAGACCAAATAGTCCAAATCTATTTGATGATCAATCATCATCAAATTTATTAGCCACAACAACAAGAGCAACCTATCCAAGGGATCCAGAATTTCATTGTAATTATGAATGTCATGATAACTATAATCCTGAAAAAGGGCTATGGGCACCTGTCCTACCCAAAGATGATGAGGATGAGGATGAAGCAGAAAATTCCAATGATGCTACTACAACTACTACTACTAATCAGAATAATAATACCAAATGTGATGAGTTAAATGATCAGGAAGATCAAGAATCAAGTTCAAATACAACAAATCCTTATCCCAATACCAATCAAACTTCAGTTCCTAGTCTTCTTGATACTTTCACAGAATCATGTACATTAGAAGAATTCTATCAAAGTGGTGATGACGATGATGATGAAGAGGAAAAGCATCAAAATGGAACTAAAATTTTGAATATTGAAGAGATGAAAAAGAAAAAGAATCAATCATTGAATTTTGTTGAAGGAAAACTAGCGGATTCTAAAAATAGCAAAATTAGTAATAATGCTTATAGTATCAATTCCTTTGTTGATGATAAACTAAGTAGACTAGCTTCACATCGACACTTACAAAACAGAATGATGACAACCAAAAAAGGTGGTGGTACTGGTGGTGTTCCGTGTAAAACTTTAACAACTGGAAGAATTCAAATGGACCACGAAACAGACCCATTGGAAAATTTTGACATTTTTGCATCATACGGAGCTGAGACAAAAGAAGAGTTTGAATCAAATAATAGATCATGTCAAATTATGAATGATTTTAGTCAAAAAGGAACCAACGATTTAAAAGATGAATTTGAAAATCGAATGGATTATCTATACGGTGTAGCAGACATTATTGATAATTATAAAGAACCGTTGAATATACGTCAAGGGGGTACAGGTACTGATAAAAACAGTTCAAAATCAAAAACATATCGGAAAAATAATAAATAATTGTCCATAAATTATATGGACATCATATAATATAATATTTTATATAGTGTGTCACTTTAAAATTATATATACACACTGCAGTGAAACTACAATAGTCTAAAAGCTATAAATATTATTATTACATGTTATTTTGTTAACTTTGTGAAAGAAAAACTTTGTGTGGAATATAACAATAATAATATAGCATCAAAAGTCCTACTGAATAAAGATCTCTAAAATCCGAAAAATTGAGAAAAAAATGTCTCACTTTCCACTGTGTGCATTTTTTATGTTGTCTGTTGTCTATAGTCTATAATCTATAACACAAATAATATTATTACATGCAAAAAATATTTTAAATGTTCTGCTCTGAAAAGCCTGAAGCGTTGTAAATTGTAAGCATATCTCATTAAATTTTTGACATTTTTAGCCTACAAAAAAAAGTAAAAATTATTATACGTTTTTAATTCGTCACTAGATGCTCATGCAATCCGCCATCCAAAATGATTCGCGCAGTCAGTTTGAACCAATTTTTTCATCATTGGGCTTTGAAAAGGCTAGAGGAAAATATTTTATATTTTATCAGTCATCAGTAAGCAGTAAACTGTAGTTAAATCTTGTGAATTCCAATTAGCAGTCTTATTATTTTGATAAAAGGTGAGTTTAATTGTACGTGTAAGTGTTAATGGTATTAAAATTGACCATTTCTTGCATTTTTTTTTGTAAATTTACTGTCCGGTAAAATTCTACATATGTATATGTGTACACACTACACACACATTATTTTACAGCCATTGTCTATTTTTTCATTTTATATTTTACATTTTTTTCGCATTTGCATTATTTGTGCATTCCGATACAAACTATAAATATTTTGTATGATACAATTCAAATTCCGTAATAATATTAATCATTAATATTTTTGAGGTAGTAGCAAGTATCAGTAAGCAGTAAAATGTGATTGTAATAATAATATAATTGTTTTGCCCTTTGTTCCCTTTTGCAGTTTGACCTGGTACATAATAATATGTGGAAAATCGAAAATCAAATCAATAGTTTGTGGTTTAGTATCTAGTGGCGGAGCACTGAGGGCTTCATAATACTTAATTGACTCGACTAAATAGGTATAATGGTCATCTGTAATTATGATTTTTTTTTACATATTATGTACCATGTAACAGCACATAATCAAATACATTACATACATATGTATTTATAGAGTTTAGATTTTTGACTGGTTCTTTCGTCATTTTCGGCACCTTTTTTTATCTTGTATTTTGATTGAAAGAATCACCTACAGTTTAGAATTGTTATGTGATTTTGTTCTTTATCATCAAAAGTCTTGATAGTGAGAAATTTACAAAGTATCATAATATAAAACATAAATTATTATTTGTGTCTTTTAATGTTTCAGGAATAGAAACCTTAGGTCAATAAGACGTTATTATTTGCTAACGAAAATTACTGAAGGCTTCCATGCTATCTCTCGTAAGTATAGTTTATTTTTGTTAACGTTTTTTTTACAAGTTGTAAAAGTCACAAAGAAAATTATTAGTTACAAGTTATTTTATGGTTTCAGAGGGATTAAAAATTATAATGAAATGTGTTTAAAATAAATCTCTCTCTTTGTAACATTTGGAATTCAGGAATAAAAATGACGACTGAATCTGAAACTGAAAAAACTTTTGAATGTGTCAATTGTTCACAATCCTATACATTGACCGATGGTGACGTATCATCATCATCATCATTCAAACTAACTATCCAACATAATGATAATGATAGTAAAACGGATGAAACTGGACCTAAAGAACAAGAAGTGAGCTACGATGCAGCATTGAAAGAAGTGTTTCAGCTACAACATCTTAAGAAATTAAAAGGTGATAATTCTACTACTACTCAGACTGATGGAAATCTCAATCCTGCAACGTCATCATCATCAAATGAAAAACTCTGCCTCTGTTCCGATTGTTCTACAATATTTGCTGAATTATATGAAATATATTTGGATTTTGTCTCACATCAAAAATCCAACTCAATCCTTCATAATAAAATTGCTATTATTAATCGTGGACTCTCTGTTGCTTTTGCAAATAAAGAAAATGCAAAAAAACCACAAGTGAATAATATGGAAACTCAAACTGAAATAATAATAACAGCAGTTAATACAACAAATACTACTACTACCACAAGTACTAATAGTGAAACAACTAATGTATTTTCTACTTCTTCTGATATCATCAACGATAGTAATATCATCCAAGATATTAATAATACTACCACCACCACTTCTCTCAATGAAAAATCCGATATTGATTCTGATCTTATCGAAGCAGAAATAGAATATGATGATGGAGGAGAAACCCAAGAAATGATTACTGATGATAACACTGCTACTATTACTACTATTACTACATCAGTACCCTCCACTCTCATTAATCCACCATGGATAAATGGAAATATTTTAAAAACTAAAAAGAATGAGAGGATGGCTAAATTTCCATTAGAGTCACCTAATTTGAAAGTAATTGTGAAAATTGAGCCAGAATCTCCTTTACCTCTCATTTCAGAAATTTGTGAAGATGATATTGATATTGATATTGAAGGTGAAATAGAGGCCGACAATGAACTTCAGCTCGAAAGTACTCAAGAATGTAAGCTTCTAATGAGAGGAGATGAAGAAAAAGAAGGAGAAGGAGAAGCAGAAGACGAAGAAGAAGAAGAGGAGGAGGAAGAAGAAAGTGTAAATTTATCCACTGTCTCTGTTGGTTCTAGAGCTATGAGTCCAGATTTTACAACTATTACATCAGGATCTAGAAAAGTCAAATCAGCACAAAAAGTCAAACCAAAGCCTGCGAAAAATACTATTGTTTCTACAACTACTTGTTCCAACAGTATCAATAATAATACAAATATTACATCAAATTCAACCGTAATTGAGAAGAAAGGACGAAGAGCTGCTAATAATAATAATAATAATAATGGTCTCAATAACACTAACAATAATAAAAATGATAATAATACTGCAGAAACAAAAACTGGAGGAACTGGAAGAAGGAATAAAATTATGAAATTAAATCCAACAGCAACAATCACTCCAGCTCCTACAATTTATACTACTGCAAGTAATAATAATAATAATAAATTGATGATGATTGAAAATTCCAATGAAATTAAACCAAGGCCACGAGGAAGACCCAAGAAACAATTACCCATCTTAAATTCAAGCTTACCATCTTCCTCATCATTGGCTTTAGTCCCTGTAATTCAACAAGGAAAAAAGAAAGCTCCTTTACCCTTATCAGGAGAGAAAGTTAAGAAGAGGTCCAAAAATGAGCACAATAATAATAATAATCGGAAATCTGTAACAACAGAAGTAAAACCAAAAGTATCAACTAGAGTTTCTATTAAGAAACAACAGCAGCTACTTCAACAACAAGAACAACTCCGAAAACTTGTCAATGAGAGGAAGAGAAATCCAAAAACAATATCATCAACAGCAGTAGCAGTGAAAAAACCAGTTAAAAGAAAATCTAAAACCAAAGATTTAGTTCCAATTAATTCAACAATCACAACAGTTGCGTTACTTAATAGTACTACAACAGCAGAGAAAAAACGAAGATCTAAAAGAAATAAAGTTACTGGTAAAACAGTGGATTGGGATAAAAATAAAACTAACTGTTCCATCTGCAATTCAAATTTCACTAATGCATTTATTTGCTTTAGACATGAATTTTTGATGCACGCAATGGCTGATCAAAGGCCACCGTATACATGTGAAAAATGTAAGTAATTTCACTGTATTAATTGTAATTAATAATTAAATTATGGAGTAATATTGTAATTTATGAGTTCGTGTAATATGTGTGTATATTATGTTATATAAAGAAGTAACTAAGTAAAAAATGTCATTCTGATTTTCGCCATAGGTAATACTGTGTTCAAATGGAAGGAAAAATATTTTCGACATAGGTAATAGTTTTTTTTTTAACTTTTTTTAAATATCGCATGCATACGTGTGTGTACTTAGATAGAGAACTACTATTTTACCTTACTTATTACTTATTATTATGTCAACTTTTTATGACATGTTGAAAATTGAAACATTATGTATCAATCTTTTTATTGCATAATATATTTTGTTTGTTTGTATAGACATGGACTCAGTGGTTGTGGAATTGATGTTATGGACTCATCATCTGGCTCTGAACACAGTGTTGAACTTCAAGACGTTTCTACACAAATGTTAGCAATAGAGGCAGGTCCTTTTGTTTCTGCAGAAGATGAAGGAGATCTTGTTCCAATTTCAATTGTAATGGTGTATCCTCCAATGTGTACTGAAAATCAACCATACCCAGTGGCTGATGTTGTTCCTACTGCTGAGACTAATGCTTCTATGGTGGAAGTTTGTGCTTCTCCAATTGATGCTAGTGTTTCTCCAGTTGATGCCAGTGTTTCTGCAGTTGATGCCAGTGTTTCTGCAGTTGATGCCAGTGTTTCTCCAGTTGATGCCAGTGTTTCTCCAGTTGATGCCAGTATTTCTCCAGTTGATGCCAGTGTTTCTGTACTTGATGTCAGTGCTTCTCCAGTGGATGCCAGTATTTCTCCAGTTGATACTAGTACTCTTACAGTTGATGCTAGTACTTGTTCAGCTGATGACAGTGCTCTTAAAGCTGATACTAGTGATCTTACACCTGATGCTAGCGCTTCTACTCCAAATCTGTTGGGAAATGATGAAATGGAGAAAACAGGAGGAAAAACAAGGAAACGACGACGACTTTCCGCTCCAGATGATGAATTCGTACTTCCCAGTGTCAAAAGTTCAAGACGACGAACTCTTACTTACATGTAAATGGTAAGAAAAGATATCACAATTATTTAAAATTAAAAATAACAATTTTAAATGATGGCAGTTCTTGTTGGTCATGATTATGTTACTCTGCTTAGGTTGAAATTGTAGTTAAAGTTCAGTAATGTAATTATAATCGTTTCTGTATTTTTCTTGCAGGATTTCAATTAATTTGTGCATGGTTTGGTGTTTGGTGAAGATTATACTACATAAAAGTGCATAGCATTTCAACTAAAATGGTGACTAAGGACTTTTAATTTATTGAAATTATGATTAGACATTGGACATAGTTTTAAGTTTTAAGTTTTACATTTACTAAACAAAAAATTCATGTTTTGAATTTTATCGATATACTTCTGTAGTAGATATAAGTATGCAGGTTTAAAATTTTTGAATGTCAACAGTAGTAATAATTAATAATTATTATTATTATATTTGTGATTCAAGCATTTTATTTTAAAGATAGTTTAGTTAATGAAATAATAGTTGGATTTGTTATCTTGTAATTCGTATAATATTTTCATAGTTAGTCATAAATATTAAGTTGTAATTTGTCCCGTATTTCATGAGTAGCATCGCAGATTTTCTTGTTTATATTATCTGACATTTCTAAAGGATAGTAATAAGTAAGAATAATTATTAATTATTATAATATATTATGTATTACATGTAGGTTTGAAAATCTAGAATCATAGGTACTAAAAGTTATCAAATATTAATATTTTAATACTACATGGAGCTATAAAACAATACAGTTTTGATGTGCTCTTTTGATTGAAGTGCATTTTATTGGCGTTCAAACCTTTTCAATATATTTTATAATAACGTATAGATAGTACTATGATAATAATAATACTATGATAATAATAATACTATTCTTTCTTAGCATTTATAATGAATATTCCATTATGTTTTCTGCATATAAGACGGTCTTGTTCAGATATATAATGTATTAAATGTTACTTGTTGGATGATTTATGTGCATGTATTTACCAATTACGACCAGTATCGGAAAGGCGGTTCTGTAAATGTAAACTCAAATGGGTCAGTGGTCGCAGAGTTTCAAGTCGGTGTTTTAGTTCCGATTAAGGGCG
>JAQGBH010006219.1:0-12876 GCA_034698265.1 Sminthurinus aureus | reverse complement strand
GGTTGAGGTAGATTCCTGTATTCTGTACACTGTACATTATTTAAGTTAGAGAGAAAATTGCAAATGATTATGGAAATGCAAAATGAAACTGACGATAAGGATGAGACTATACATGGGATTGTACTGTGTATTGCACAGTCATTTTTCTGTTTATGATGAGGAATCGCGTGTGCCCACAGGAGTTAAAACATGCATGTTTAATCTAAAGACTGTAATAATAATATGTAATGAGTAGGTACTATTTAGATATGCTTTACAGGGAAATTTCAAAGTATGTGTAGTAGTATATTATATAAAGCATAGGACTCTATACGTAAATGGTTTTTATAAACCATTCTATGTCTAAATTTTGAAATCTATTTTAGTCTGTATCTGGATTTCCATGTACTTTTTATTGTAAAAATACATAGTATGAAGCAAGTGCTATTATCATGTTTTTATATATTATGCAGTAAAGAAAGACAGTAAGTATGTACATATTTCATCATCAACAACTTTCTTTCTGTTGTCTTTAGATTTTATGTTCCACTATGTATACATTTGCAAGAATGCATCCTTAATGTTTAACCTGCTAGTTGCTAGCGAAAGTAAAAAGTCTTTAGTTTCATTTTTATCTCCATTTCCCTTTTTATTTTCCCGTATGTATACTACATGAGCTAAATTAGCTTTCAACTCATTGACTGAGAAGTTGCAAATAAACTCCAAACTGTAAAAGTAAATAGTCATAAATCAGTTAAATGAGCGTTTCATCTTTTCACGAGTACCGGGATTATTGCCATGAATCTCTCTTGTTAATGTACTCTTCTCTGCAAAACGATATTGTACATGTTCCTTCGGTTGACTGAAAGGTTGTTCAAATGCTGAAGATGTTTCTATCTAACCATTTGGAATTCTGTACAAATAGCATGCCTTCAACTCGGGATTATTTCTACTATATTTGGTTTTTTGGTTTTTCAAAACAAAACATGTCTTGTTCTGAACAAGTTCATAGAAGTAACTTAATGTTCTTGCAATTTCTAAAAGTAAAGGTTGTTTCTGCCTATGCATTTATGGCTAAAATGGATATACATTTGTTTCGAGTATGGTACACATATTTTCAGAAAAACGAATTGTCTTGACCTTTTGTCCCTTCAAAAGTGCAGCAATTGCTTGATTGGATGCATTTATACTGATTGTGGAAGAGTTTCACTGAATTCATTAAAAGATGTATCAAATTGTAAGAACGGTGTGTCGTATTTGTTTATATGACCCCATATAATTGTAAAAGAATTTTTTCATAATTTCGTCATAGACTAGGGAAGGAAGGGACCAGTCGTTCACAAGTATAATTGACCAATGTCTCTATTTTTAGATAAAAACTACTAAAAAGAGAAAGTAATTCATGTGTCTTGTTCTCTTATTTTCAATTTGGACCTATAAAATTATAGATGTAGATGAATTTGAAGATCTTTTCTTGTGATTTGCTTATGTACACTTTCCCTCTTTTATGAGTGTACGACTTGATACTTGCTTGTTATTTTGAAGGATTTCATGAGATTATTAAACCGTGATGTGCGCGCTTTGATGTCCCATCGTGAGACTAAAAGGACAGGCTTCTTTTTTTTAAAAAGCGAGTTAGAGAGGCTGTCGTCTTGTTCATGTCCCAGTTAACGATGTGTTTTCTGTCAGTGTATTTGTTTGCCGTTGAGTATATTTATGTAATTAGAAAGTATTTTATTTTATGAAACTGTAATTCATCCATGTTGTATTCCTGGGTTATTATTGTTTTTATGTTACCACTTTATTTTTGAGGAGGAAAGTTTAAACTACTCATTCGTGTAGCATTAAGTAGCACTATACATATACGCATGTTACCGATATCCATGTACTGTGAAGGACAACCATGTACAATGTCATGAGAATGACGTAGAATAACACATAAAAAATTATATGGAGTAAAACAGATAGTCTTGAATTTTCTGGTTAATTTCTATTAAATTGATGTACTTGTAATTTGTATGAAATGACAATTGATAACATGATTTATTTTTTTATTTATAGGTGCCAAAGAAATAGGTACAGCGCTAACCCGGATCTGTCTGAGACACAAAGCAATAGAAGCCAAAATGAAGACATTTACAAGGTATGATTTACTTTTTACTTGTAATTTACATGTATTTGTGTGTATGAGACTAAATTAAACGTATTTTCTGAGTGGATATCTGTGTAAAACAAACTATTGATAGGCTTCAGTAAATAATGGAAGGTTAAAAAAAGATGACATGCTATAGATTGCATATATATACGTAAATTTTTTGGACCAATGCAAACAATGAAAAAGATATTTTGTCACACTTTTTTATCTCAATGTGGTTAGAGTAAAGTAAGTAAGTTTTTCAGTTGAATGGTTTTTGCTAAAGGTGAGAATTCGGTTCCACTTTTTATCCCACGATTTTTGTTCATCCACTGTAAATAAATGAAATCAACTACAAACTACAAGAGAATTGCTGGACGGATAAAGATGTCTTACTTTACCATTTACTTGGTTAAATGTTTCTTGATCAACATACTAAGTACATGTTTGTGTAGATGCTTCAAGCTCATTTGCTTTTCATTTCATTCGTCCATGTTATTGGTGCTACTTCTTTATAATAAAGAGGTACTTTATGGATCCATGATTAGTGTTTAGGGTTTGAAGGGTTTATGGTTGATTTAATGCTCGTAAGTAAGGAAATAGGAAATAGGATGCTCCATTTCATGAATTGTTACATTTTGGCACGAACGCGAGGGTAAAGTACATGAGAGTGTGGAACACTGTTGAAGTATCAAAATACTAAATCATGATTTTTATGGTCTCCTTCTTCTTCTAGAGTTGATACATTAATCAAAACCAAAGTTGTGATTTACTTAGTCTCAACCATGTTTGTTGTTGTCATTTAGTTGTCTTATACACAATCTGTATATTATGTATTTTTTAAGCTGTAGAAAAACTCAATCCTTAAGGATATACTTTCGGCACTTTTAAGAACACTCAAAAAACACGGTTCATCAGTGACGCCCACAATATTTTATTCAGCAGTATCATTTAGACAGAAAAGGATAAAAGGTTATAAAACATTTATTTCCAGCCATGCAATCCTCACATATATTTTAGTTTTACCGACCAAGTTTTAGATTTTGTATTGAATTATACACAAACATAAAATAGCAAAAAGGTTACATGTGTTTTCAAGTAAATTTGTTAAAATACTATAATATACTAACCAACAAAATCAAATACATATAATACATTGATAGGCATGTGCTCAATTTTAATTTTACGAAACTTTTATTTTTAACTGAGACTTGGATTGATAGAGTCATAATAAGATATTAATCTTTATCCTCACTAACGAACTACATGCTTTAATACATACTTATTTCAGCATTTGTAGATATTTTCATTAAAGTCAAATTATACCTTTTTGCAAAATGAAGTTGAAAGTTTGCAACTTCTGTTTTACATTCCAACTGTGTAGAGGGAAAAAAACGCATTATAACGTAATGACGTGGTGCGTGTGGACGAACAGGATAATAATATGCAGTAAAGTCACGTTTTTCAAGGTAAATTCGTGTAAAGCATAGCAAATTGAGAGTCAAGAAGCTCTTTATTATCATGGGATGGTATGATTTTTCAAAAAATTTGACTCGTTTGTCGTAGATTCAAGTCAAAAAGTTGCTAAAATATGTAAATGTCTAAATCTCGGACGCTTTCATGTGTTTGCTTATACATTCTAATCCACATGTGACATGTACGCATTATGCACCCTTAGCGCATATGTAATGTGCTTGTCATGTGAATTTTAATATTTCTCAACTTTTTTAAATGTCATATCTGATCTCATGTTGAATCATTTACTTATTACGTCTTAACTTACGTAAAATAATTATGTCCATCTTGCGTATGTATATTTTTCAAGCCTCAAGTCAAGATATGAAAGTTGATTTTTTTTTCGAGAAGTAGCAAAAATATGTATTATAATTTTCAGTGTCAAAACTTTTAAGTCATTACATACATATTATTATCGTAGAAGTAGTACTCAAGTCATGTATCAGATTATTGCACTGATGTATGTCATGAGCTCAAAAAATGGTGAACCTATAATATACCATTCCTGTCACCTGTGAGCATTTTAAGTTTTTCGTTGGACATAATATTATGAATGCTTCTTTGGTATGCAAAGTTGAACTACTGAAAACTTTGTAAAGCTACTACAGACATAGTAGTTGAAACTGACATAACGTAAATTTGTACAAATTACTAAAGACAAATGCTTGCCAATTTTCGAATCTCTTATAGGAGTATGTATTCTGTACATGATCCTGACTCCTGACTACAAGATATTATAGGATTCAGCGTTTAGTAGGTATTCAAATTCACTACATATTACCATAACGATGTGGTTTGAGCATTGAACTCAGGCATTGAGACTCTGTTGAATGCATAATGTATTGAATAAGAAGAATAAGAGTCTCATTATCATCATGTTGGAAGTTGAGTAAACTGGATAGAATTTATGCAGGAAGACATCCATCGTCGCCACTATAGTCCACTGGTGATAGTGTGTGCAGAGCAAGTGGATTGGCAGTATTCATTTGGCAGTAGACATGGGAATTCTATTAGACTACTACTGACTACTGCAACTCATCCTAGAGGAAAATGGATGAAACGAGGTGTGGAAAGAGGAAATGAGAAAATAATTTATTTGATGATGAGTTGATTTAGGGGAAATGCCACATAGGCACTTGTCTCTATATTCTATTTGATTTAAATAAATAGAGAGTCCATGTTTGGTATTAAATATCTGTATGTATGTATGTATGTATAATATATCTTGTTGGATATCGTAAACTTCCATCATGGCGATTCATGTTTTCAATAGGAAAAATTGACGTGTACATATACTTGTCCATGTGGATATAGGGATAGAAATTTGGACCTGAAATCAGAAATTTCAAAAGTTGAAAGATGAATTGATATGATGGCTATTTGACTATGTGAAGATGAATAGATCTGATACTGAAATGTTTAAACATGAACTCAAATTACATTCAGCAGCCTCTTCATTTGTTTTACTCATTTCTCATTTCCAATAAATTTGCTACTGTTCATCTTTTTTATGCATTATTCAATAGAGCAAGATTTTAAAATGTTTTTTCTACCATTAGAGCTTGTTTCAATAATTGCTAGCTACATTTTCTCACACAGCATGCTGTAATCGAGGAACGACATACTTTGATGATTTCCAGTATTCAAAATTCAAACTATAAACATGAATGTGCAATCATTTAATCGAGGAATTATTTTCTTGTTTGTCTGGAACTTGTAAAGTTTACAACTCTCGATAGTCAATAGTTTTTGATTCTCTCTAAACTTCCAAAGTGAAAACGAAAAAAAAGAGGTGGTTATACATGAAACGCATATTATATATTATGTTCTATTCAGAAGAGCATCCAAAATTCCTTTCCAACCATGGTATAAAAACTCTAACATAAAATGTAAAACTTGATAAATTACATGTAAAATTTGTAAAATTGTTTGGTTTTTTTTTTTTTGCAAATAAAAGTTAAATATTTATGTCTATTTGGTTAAGTGTTCGTAGGTAATTTAACTGGGACAAGTTTCAACATAGGAAAAGCTTCACTTTGTAATGTAATTGTTTTGTGAAGGTTACCGTATATATATATATATACATATACATGTATAATTTATATGTGGATGCGCGCAAGTAGTGTTAGTACTTTACCAGAATAATACAATTGCTCCAGATGTAAATAGTTAAAAATAATTGTAATGATGTGAGCGTGTAGTTTGTACATATGGAACATATGATCTAATCTATTGTGCCTTTGCAATGAATGTTAGAATTGTGTAGCTAGGGAGCTTGAATTTCGTATGGGGTAATAATAATGGTGAATTGTGAAGCTCCTATAATGGGAATTTCGTATAAATGAAGTTTTTTCTCTACTCTAGTCAGGTTCTGCTTTATGGTTCCAATTTCCACATTCAATCCAAAAAGAGAGAATCAGTTCTATCCTCTGTACATCCATTGGTATTATCATTGTTAAGTCACACAGTAGCTTGTGTGTATATATATACTAATATGCTATACAGTAGTGCATTCATGTGTGGATAGACACAATATATATGTGTAATGTGTATATCAGTTAGTCATTTTAAACTGTGTGTACGTTTATGAGGATCTTTTGTTGTATTTTCCATGTAACTGCAGCACATTGATGCATTTTATTGTAAAGTAGGAATGGCTTAGCGGTGTACAAAATAGAAATAGAGAAGGGGAAATACAGGGCACGATTGTAGGTAAATGAGTCTGGCATTATTGTTCCCCTATTCTTGTGTAAATATAGCAATATGTTTTACATGTATAGAGGAGAACATTTTCCTATGCCCGTCCTTTCCTTATACTAATACTTATGACTTATGATGTTACTCAGATTTTAATTCTATTGTCTATTGTTGTTAAAAGCTAGTCGATTAAGAGCAACACCATAGTGTTAAAAAGAATCTTTGAGAGTTTGCATCCAAAAACGGGAAAAACAACAACAATATTATTGTATTTTCACTCACTACATGAATTTGTACACATATTACATATTATAATGAGTAACGTTAAAATTTGGATGAATGCTCAAAGTTGATCATCTAATTGAGTTAGTCATGTTGGTAAAGGCAGCATTCATAGAGGTCAACGTTATTCGAATATGTTTGAACTGCGTATTGTTATAATATGAATATTTACACGGCGATTTATACAGTCGATGGATAGTGTCACAATTAAGCCCCATAAGACTTCAAAATGTTTTCCACACAAATTTTGTGGAAGTGCCGGAATTTGATCTCCCTTTTAAAGCAGCGCAAGAGCTTAAATAAAGTATCCGATGCTTTATTTAAATAAATAAAAATTAACTTCACTCTAGCAAGAACACATGAGGATACACTCACATGTAACAAAACTGCATAATAATTAATAATACTTCAAGTATCAGAGATCAGAGAGCTTCTGCTTCCATAAGGACTTTGGCGGCTTGTTTCTGACACTCCTCCATAACTGTTGTAACTGACCACCAAATACCTACATACTATTGTACTTATTATACCCATGTTTATGATAGAGCTATAGAATTTATAACTATGCTCTGGTTCTTATTCAAAAGCATTCTCTATAATATACTTTTGCATGTAGTTGCATGATGATAAAAATAATGTTTAGTGGATTTTTTGCCACGTTTTAAATGCATTTCGTGACTTGCCCATTATCAACTACATGCTGTTAAAGTAACACACGGAACATCCATAATAATGACAGTCGTACGTTGTTTTCATTCGGATCGAGATTTTTTGTTTTTTAATGGGCGAAATGGTTAATTCTATTCAATTAAATTTAATTGAAACAAAATTTTGTTTTTTAATTAGGCGCTATTTTGAAGTAAATGCATTTGTATGAAAAATTAAATGTATGAAGAATGAAGAGGAAGAGTAAAGAAAAAAGGTTTTAAATAAGTTATAAATTATAAGCATCCTCTTATGCAACATTAAAAAAATCTTAACTGGTCAAAGAAGAGAATCTTTTCCCCAGTACTGTATACATAGGAATATGTTTTTTGCCCTCAGGTTCACTTAAAATCAAGTTACCATTGAATTACTATGTGTAGACGAACGATGCATACACATATGTAGGAAATCTGGAAAACTCGAATACCTAATACATTTATGGTTATTACAAATATATTTGTATTAAAGATCGGCTACTCATTAACGACATGTTGTAGTTTTTAAACGCTGAATATTCATCTTAATTCTTGTTTACAATTCAACACCATGCGTCCCAGTTTTATGTGCATGTATGGCTGATATTTGGTAATGTATGTAGTATGATTGCATGATAGTATTCGGTAGAAAATTCAAGCCTTTTATCAGATTCAGTTTTCTTCTTAAGTACACACGATATTCGATAAATATGTTTTAGAGACTGGATAGTTATTTGCTAGTTTAATAAATTTGCATATAGAAATGGAGTGGCTGACTATGAATTTAAAATCATGTTGTAGTTAAAATCAAATGGAGTGTAACAAAACTGATATTTCATTTTCAAAGTTCAAATAATATATTATAATACGTTCATGTTAGGCAATAAAAGAAAACATGAACATTTAATGTATGCATATTTATATATACATACTTTTGTGTTAAAAATTATTAATGACTGTAATAAGGGTCCCTCCTGAGGCTTTATCTGATTTTTGGTTCAACTTGAGTGTAACTAGTTGGTTTTTGTCTTGTAAGTACTGAATAATTTCAGTATCATGAAATCCTTAGGTATACTCTTCTTGGTATAGTACATTATTGTATCAATGTTGATTTACACATTTTAAAGTGGTAAAGTAAAGCAAGTACATATATGCATAATATGCCTGGTCAACTATATTTGCTTACTGGCTTACGTTTCATTAAATGATTGTCACGCTTAATTCTTAATAAAAAATGCCTTAAGGTAAAATATTACTTTATCTAGATTTCTTCTATCCAAGTAATTATATTGGCTACGTGAGGATCTAATAATCGTGGACGTAAATTCTTGATGTTTTTATATTATAGATTAAAGTCGACATTCTGAAGTGGCTTTTCGTATTCGGTGTAGAATGTAGAATGGATTGGAAGTTTTCGTATGCATAGGTTTTTTTTGTATCATATCATCATATGGAAGGATTTCATAGCGCATTTACGTGTAAATATATTGATATAAAAGGCGTATTCGTGCCATTTCTTAACCAATTTTTAAAACGAGTTTGAACAATAAGCCTGAAATGCAATTTCAGTAACCGATGCTCCTTTGATGTAAAAAAAATTACATCTCTCCAACGGTAGTTTGATGGGATATTAGTTATATGTGCATGAAGCTGTTTTAATGCAATTTTAAAACAATCTCTAAACACTGGAATGATTAAATTCATATTTTCTGTTATTGCTTGTAATCGTATAATAAAAAAATCTATAGAGTATTGGAAGAAACACGTATATATATACCTATGAATGGTACTTGCTTTGGCAAACATAAAATATAACGTATAGCTCTTAACTCTCACATAGCTCATGTCTCATATTACATGCATCTTGTAAACAATGTCAAACTGAAATTGTTATATTATACGTTATGGATGCTTTAATGGATGAATTTAATGTAATAATTTTTAATCTTTGTTTTTTTTCAGTTCAATATTGGATTGTTTGATTATACCCTTACAAGAAAAATTGGAAGAATGGAAGAAAACCTCTCTACATTTAGATAAAGAACATTCAAAAGGTATGTATATATGAACCATATAAATGGAAAACTTATCATTACGATGATTATAAATGACTGATTATTGAAATTCTATTATTACGTATAAATAAGATAAACTTGCGTTTATCATCATGTTTTTTTATACATTGTACTTTAAAATCACATTATAATTCACTCAAGATTATACATGGTATACGATTCTAACACTAAGTAAACTTTAAGGAAGCTTTGGATACATTAGATATAAATTGAGTACTTTTTGACTTTATCAACGTGTCTAGTGTCTAGCATAGGTAGGTTATCAACAACAACAAAATTGACAATAATATAAATTCACGTTGTGTTTGATGAGCAAACCATAAATATGATTGTAGTTGTAGTGTATTTGTGTAAATGTAAACTGTGAGTTCAGGTCAGATATTTTGATAAAAGGTGTACATGATTCTTTCGTCGTTCATATTACACCTGTTAGATAGTTACTACAGTGTAGACGCTCTTATTTTGAGGTATCAGTGTTAAATGCTCTAGTTTTCTTATACTGAGAGGAAGAGATTAGTTTTGATGTACATTTTCTTTACTAGTGCAAAGTAAAACTCGAACAACAACACGTATCAGATGTGGACAAAGACACCGCATTTTATGATATATGAGCAACAGGATTAGATATCCGGTTACTCTAGTTTTTTTAGCATAATGAAATACATGTAGACATGTATTGGTACGGAATGAAAATAAATAAATAAATTCACTACTGTAATATGAAGAATAGAGTTATAGAATTGTATGTATATTTATGCTATTGATGAAAACCTCAGGAATGTATATTAGAGTGCTCTTCTTTTTTTTTTTAAAAAAAAAAGAGTAACAGCGACTATTATAACATATAATAATACCTGTTTCCTATAAGTTTTTCAAATCATTTTTATTTTGAGTTAGCATAGGTTTTAATGTTAGGAAAATTCTAATTATGAAGCGTGAAGAGTTCACAAGGAAAAGTCATCCATGTTGATGCCTATAAATTGTGAATAGTAAAAAGTGTCATTGAAATCATCAATAAATCTATGTAGGCAAATTTTTGACATGGAAAAATGCAGCTATTTTTTACAACGGTATTTTCTCAAAGTGTGTGCTGTACTCGTAAATGAGACTCATTACGTTTTAATGAGTCTTTTTGCTTACTCATTTCACAAACTTGGAGTTTGATTTTGACGATTAAAGCATTTGATGAAGACAATCTCAAAGAGATAGTTGTAGAGGTAATAGTTGAAGATGAAATAGTAAACTGACTATGACTTCACAACGACGATAAAGTTCGTTTATTTTTTTTTGAGACAATAGCTTTGCTCATAGGGTTAGTACATATTTCTAACTGTAAAGTGGACATGAAGAAGAAGAGGAAGATTTGAAGTCAAGGTTGGTAAATCGCCATATTAAAAGCTGCAGATAGTATTTGACTTCAACTTTTTTTTACTGACGGGAACGTATGATGAACCTTTCAGTGATCCTTATCAAGGAAGAATGATCAATATAAAATATAATATAATGATTGGAGCTAATGGACTATAGGATTGTAAAAGAGAAATTGTGAATTAATGTGCTCGTAAATAAAGTTCATGAATCTACAGTATGTATTATAATATATTTATGTAGGGTTTTATGTCCGATACGGAAATATTATTCAATATTATGGATATGACGATGATGGTGATAATATTGTACGACGTCATGGTATCATGGTTTCTTATCTGTTTTTTTTGGTTTTCTTTTCTTTTTTATCTTGGACTCATAGAATATAAACGAGCTCGTTCAGAGCTGAAGAAACGCTCACTAGAGACAATGAGGCTCCAAAAGAAGTTACGAAAGGGGGGACTGAATCAAAATGGAACCATGTCTGGTTCGTTTTCGGGAGGAACTTTGCCACGAAATTCAGGGGGAAGTAATAGTGATTCTCTTGGTCTCGGCCGAGACATGAATCGAATACTGGAAATCGCTCTCAGGGAAACTGCTGAAAAGAGGCAAACATTTGAAGAAACGGAAAAAAATGCAATCCGAACTGCCTTGATTGAAGAACGAAGCAGATTTTGTCTATTTGTATCGTACTTGAAACCAGTTGTGGTAAGAAAAAATTCAATCTTGTTCTAATATAAAGTAGATGCTTGAATGAAATTCCATGTGAAAAATATTTTAAATAAAAATGAAACAAAAATGCCAAAAAAAGTATTTCATATACACACTTGTATACAATTTTCAAAATTCGTTCCACGCATAATATAGACCTCGATAGGGAACTATAGTTAGAAACTTAATTTTAGCTCCAGTTTTTATAATGGCCACCTTCGTTGTTGCATTTTCCTGTTAAAGAATATATGTCGTGATTATAATGTAAGACATGTAATTGATTATTTTTTCTATATCCAAACTATAGTACTAGTTTAAACTGAAATCACCCAAAAAATACAACAGAAAAATCCATCAATCATACATAAACTAGATGTGTCTACAAGTTTCTGTAAAAACTTTTGTCAAGTTTAAAAAAGTTCTTCCATAGAAAAAAATAAAGCTCGTAAATTTTATCAGTGCAAGGTCAAATAGTTTTTGTTGAATTGTTTATAGACGCATAAATAATAATAAAATAATAATAACAGGGGTTTAATGCCAAAACATTGTCTGCAACTTGTATTTAGGCTATTATTAATTTTGAATAACTTTGATCAAACTTGTTTTTCTTCCATAAATCAAGCAGTGGTCAGCACAGAATATATTATTATTATATTATTATTTTTGATTTTATTAAATCATACTAATCAAATAATTTGATCACAAGAAAGTCATTTACATAATATAATATTTGGCATTTTGTTGAATACATAAATGAGTATTAGTAGTACTATTTTCTAATTGTATGGTTAATAAATTGTTGAAAAATGAGTACAAAATTATTAATTTTTTTTATTGATTGTGTACAGGATGAAGAAGTTGCAATGCTTTCAGAATTAACACACGTACAGGAAGCCATGTTACAACTGGAAAAACATACTGTAGACCCTTTTACCTTACCTGCAGCGAGTGAACAAGACATTATCGGTTCCTTGAAAGGATTGCAAACTCCTCCTTCAAGTCCTAGTAGCCTAGGGAGTCGAAAATCAAGCATGTGTAGTATTTCTTCAGCAAATTCTTCGTCCAGTAGTTCAGCTCATTCTCCTTCGCATAACATTCACCATCATAGGAACATTCATCAGGTAAATAAAACTTATATGTATAATATTATAGATTGTATTATTATTATGCTGTATTGTTTATGCATATCGTGTGCAATGTATTTGCAATCACTATTACCATACTAAAATTTTAATCACAGCATTAATATTTAGAATTTATTTGAGCTTATAACTGCAATACTTAATACGATAAGAGATGAGTATCTTCAATCCACTTATTTCAAGCATATTTATGTGCGATATTAAGCTGCGTACATTTTATTTCAAGCATATTTATGTGCGATATTAAGCTGCGTACATTTTATTTCAAGCATATTTATGTGCGATATTAAGCT